>JAQFYE010001007.1:0-26661 GCA_034694305.1 Protaphorura glebata | reverse complement strand
GAAAAAAATCATTCTCGTAAATTGTAATTTTGACCGAATAAATAAAGTGTCCTTTATAAATCGTACTAACCCTGTAAATCCTAATATCGAATTTGCACCCTTCATTTAAACTCTGTTGAGTTTGAGTAAGACTCTGAACCGGTGAAAAAGTTTACCAGCCATGCTTGTTGTCAAAACCTAATTTCGATTGTAAACTTTCAAAAATGGAAATAAAATATTTATGTATTCATAATTATCCATTCATGACGTGGGGATTGTTATTTGCTACAAAATCTGTTTTGCAAGTCATCTTGATTCGAAATAAGTTACTTCTATACTTTAAAGTACAAGAGAACTATATTTCATAGAAAAGGCCGATCGACAAGAGAAACCACTCGAGAGGTCACACAATCAAGAAAATGCAAGGCACAAATATGACCAACTTATCGTCAGATAGAAATGTGAGTAACAAAGACTCGAAAAATAATTCGAAACTGTGACCACGGTAATTGAAATAACATCCTGGACATTTTAGTTTGCTCTAATGTTTACACGGAAAGCGATTTCCTTGTTAGAATCAGAAAATCTGTCTCCCGTTCGCTTACGTCTGCGACAGTCAAAAATAAGGCAATGACCTGACGCTGACGATTGGGCTGGGATCATCTAAAAATACCAGTGACCCTGTTTGATTTGGATTCGATTATTCGTATTTTATATTCAATTATACAAAATTCCGTGTTCCGCTCTCGTCGTTTTGATTACATAAAAATGACTTGGTTTAAATTTCTGAGTACAAAATGTACAAATGTGACATGAATTGAATGTACAATGTAAATAGTCCATTGGCGATAGCATATTGCATGCCTATTGACGTTTTTCAGTTTCTGACCGCAAGGCATAGGTCATGGACACTCATAATCGCAAGCGGTTAAATCCGGACCCACTCGAACGAATAGGTCACGAACCAAGTTTGAACTTTTCGCGATGACCTCTCCTATCCCAAATCAAAGTCGGAATGGTTTCTGGAGGACGAGATATTTAATTGATGATAGTCGAGATTCAACTTATTCGTATGAATGACTCTTTTATGGTATTATTATTTCTACGTGCTACAGATATCCGAGTACTGCACCAATCGGCTCGGGTTCGGGTTCGGGTTCAATTGTACCATATCCCGAACCTATTCGTAAACAGGCCAGTTATTTCGATACTGTTGGAGCGGAAGTCAAAGGACTAAACGTATAATTTAATTTTCGAATAGCCCAGTCCCACAAAACCTGAGGCCATGTTCAAAATTAACCGAAATCTGGGCATAACGAACCATCACCTTGGTCAACCACCCAGGATCTCTAGAATACGATCTTATCCGATAAACTTCCTGCCAGTGACGCCGGAGTTCACACGATACAACAACAATTCAACCGAATCACCGAAGATTGATCAAAATCGGAAAGCACAGTGCATAACCATATCTGAAATGTCAATTACCTCAATTGGAAACCTTAATAAATTCTGAGTATACTACAGAAATAAGAATTTTGTTCAACTTACTATTAGCAAAATCATCATCCATACTGAGAGGCTGAAGAGAATTGAAATGAAGATGAAGAAAATAAAAGGGGAGATCAGAAAGACGCAAAATCTGTCGAATACAGCTTTCCGGGTCATCTCTACGAAGCTATGATTGACAGTTTGACACTATCAAAGTTTATTTATTACGATGTTTGTATGTTCTCGCAATCACTCAAAACTATTAAGTGTTACGGATTATTTTTATTTACATGCCAATCGAATCAACTCAAAATATACGTTACAGTGGATGAAAAAAATGTGTAGTATGCTACTTGACATTTAATCTTATCTTTTTGCAAGGGCTAGTTTAGTTCACTAACGGTGTCCCTCCACACAACGATTAAAAATTAACAAAAACTTAACCAACAGAAACTAATTATGACGAACAAGGAAAATTCGTTCGTTAAAATAAAAGTGATTTTTCATTCAGCAACAAAAATACGTTGCCTCGTCTTGTTTGTTAAAAACCTGACTGGTAATTGAATGTGAGTACTGGATACCAGAGACTGGACTGGTAGTACAGGTTACAAGAAAACAACCTGGACAAAACTTATCAAGGCATCAGAGATTATTTGCATTTGCAGACCTGGAAACTATTTTGCCTTATACACGCGTGCATATAACCATAAACGTATATATGCATTTTTATTTTTCATAAATTCTCATTACGTTTCTCGAAAAATAACTACTCCGGGGAATACAGGTTCTGAGGAAGGACACTGCCTGCATAGAAGACTGATTGATGTGGATATGTGCATTCATAATTATAATGTGCTATCTTAACATCCAGCCTGTGCAATAATTTCGTCGAATGTGTGTACAATTGGAACGCATAGTTATGAATTCGAGCAACAAGTTTTTGGACTGAACTTAAATGAACTAGGATGAGAAATTCCCCAGACCTTGAATGCAGAACGCTGTGAATGCATGTGATTGGGTATTTAAACTACACCGTCTTGTACAATAACAAAAATGTGTGCGTAAAAACACTCACAAATAATTGTAATGCTCGATTTGCTCAAAACAAAGGAAGATAGTTTCCAATTTGTTTGAATTATGCAAGTTCTAAAAATTAGAGTTCCCAAAATAATTCTGGAACGCAAAGTTACACAAGAACTCCGAGGCGAAACATTTTTTAAAACATATCTCAAAGGATCACGGAATATCAAACGCACAGGCGAATTCATTTATCCTGCCAAAGCAATAGGTCTACCGATAATTAAATGCAACGCTGCAATTAGACTCAGCAGAATTGAGAAATTCTACATCTATCAACTAATTTCTCACAATGAGGAATTTTCTGTCTCGTGAGTATGGATCCGATTTGTGATGCTGACAAATTTCACAAGAATTGTAAATTGTCCATGATCTTTGAGAAGTGCATCGGGTTTAATCTTACAGCGGTACAGATAACAACCTAAGTTATTCCATGTATCTACAAAGACAATTGTAACCCCGTGCATTAGTAGACTGTTGCTGTTTGTTGTTGTTGTGTCTACAAAAAATGAACGATTTATGTATTCTGAAGGAATCACATATAAAAGACAAACCGGATGCTCTTGTGTTCATATTTCTAGTTTTTAATGTCTACGGGAGGGGCACGTGCAGTACCTGCGGTGTAGTTTGTTCTAAAATATACTACAGACATGGATTCTACAATTTTCTCAGGGCGAATAAATAATTAACGTGCTGACAAATGCTCTGTGAAGAATTCATAATATTCGCATCGCACAGATTTATACATCAGACCAGTTTTTTTCGTAATAATTTGAAGTCATAGTAGAATTAAAGTACTCCTGCAATTGATAGCTGTGTCGTCATGAGTCTGTCAGAGGTCAATGGGTCGTTCCCGTGCATAAACTGCACAGCAGTTAAAATTATTATTTACAATTTATGGTCTTGTTAGTCTTGTTGACTAGTTTATACAGGAACGGTATCCCACTCATGACAAGGGAACGCATCTTCGTGTCTTCAAAATTCACCTTTCTCCTATAGATAGATAAAGGCTTTTTTTATTTGGTCAATCTTTTCAGAATAAACTGTTGTAAACAAGAGGACCATATAATTTGGCATACATTGCTGAATTGTAGGCCGAATACCGAATATTCGGTATTCGGCCACGAAAAGCTAACTAGTAACGATTCGTAATAACGTTCAAATGAATACATACCTAGTACATGAGAAGCATATAGAAATTATAGAATGAGTGAATTCTAATTAATTTCAGAGACTCCAGGGGATCCACTCCATTCACTCCAAATGGATCCGTTGTGTGTATGTAATATTATATGAGTTATGACTGTGACTGTGAGGACAAATAAGCAAATTAATTTCACCCAATTTACGAATCGAGACATACAAAGCGTAATTTTGATGGTGATGTATCACAGTATTTTGACTTACAAAGTACAAGGCGAAGAGCTTTAAAAATTCAAAATATATCATACGATGAAACCAATGAAACACGGGCGATCGTGGAAACGAAATTATAACGCAATCGTCGAAGTATGTAGTCGAAGGAAAGTTTTCGCACAAAATGTATATCTGCAGAACAATCTGAAAGGCATTAGACATTTTTTTCACACAAAATCAGACTTCAAATTTTTTTCTTGCAGTTGGAATGTCAAACCATTTAATATTAAACTCCAAATCATACAGAACAGAGGCACTCTGACTTCTAAAGAAGAATTGTCAGAATAATAGAGCTAGAAATAGAGTTTTAGGATAAAATATAAATTAGATTAGCTAGAATTCGAGAAAACGATCAAATTAAGGTGAAATTGACCACACTTGGTCACTTTTTGGATCAGAATAATAATTATTATAATGCGCTGCGTCGTATTTTGAAATTATGCGTTCTTTGGAAATTTAAAAGCTCCTCCCTTTATTTTCCAAAATTTCTTCCATTCGTCATATTTTATTATGACGGTGAAGATAAAGCAATTCATTGATGTGGGGTGTGGGTCAGCCAGGAAATTGTTCTTCCGGTACATCATTTTATTTGCTTTGCATTTTGCAATGCAATGTCATTCAAGTTCCTTCCTATTTATTGTGCTACGCAATAAAAGGTATTTCGTCTTGTCATAAGTTGTTCCATCTGCACAAGGAACACAGATGAATTCAATTCTCATACGATCTGTAATTTCTTCATTCATATTAATGCAATGTATTGTTCGTCATTGTTGACTCATACTGAGGTTATAAATTAGATTGACAGACAACTTCTAAGGTTACGAATTACGATGGGGAAATGACTTTGGAGCATCGAAGGAATGTAATATGCAATCAAATCTATTTGACTCGTACTTTTGATGTAATTAACAAATTATATGTTGTGCAAAAACCTTCAGTAACGCGTCCGAGTTTGTCGAGGCTTTTAGTGTCGACCCCTTTAATTCGATGATCAGTAAGCGCCCTTCTTGAGCCTTACTGAGCAGTAAAGTAATACAAGTTCAGGGTTATTCAACTGCCGAATCGGATAACCTTTGACCCATGTATATTCGTTGGGTGACTTCGCGTGAACACGGAATGTGTGACATTTGTTACTTAGTTAATTTTTTTTAGTGCGGTCAACAATTTCAGCTTTGGCTGTTTTCAACATTCGGCCCGGAAATTGATAGTCTTCAATCCGAATATTCGGATACAATAGAATGATGATTCAATCATACACTTTTATATTTGTACCAGGAAAGTTGAAGAATCTACTTCTGACAAATTCGCACGATGGGTAACGTGCAAGTATCGCGTGCGGAATCTGCATGTGTTCGAAACGACGTATACAAGTTTTTACAAACAAGGCCAAGGTTACATTGTTACGTTCCGTTTAAAGTTACAAATTGTGATGTAAACTGATGAAAGACCGAAACATTTTAGGATGATACACGCGCGTATTTTTTTTTATTTCTTTACCTATGTTGTTGTGTCAGTTAAGACGTCATATCGAGTTATACAATTACAAATACAATGGAAAACAATTATTTTCTGAGTGAGCGTGAGAATTGTTCAGGCCTATGACTTAAAAATATTAAAATCGGAAAAATATTACTAAAAGCACATTGGATTGGACATCTGGTAGTTGCTACCAGAACTTGCAATAATTTTGTATTGAAGAGTTCCTTTGCTCTAAGCCTCGATCCACGCTATGGAAATGCGTATAACGTCGAATATTTGGTTCAAATTGAAGATACACATAATTTTGTTGGATTTACGAAACGTGTAATTTTTGATTTGAGGTTCACATGTATAAATATATTTGCGACAAAATGTCAAAATCCAACACCGCATAAGGTAGTATAGTTGAAATCGTTGAAATGTTTTCGACTGGGTGCCTACTGACAATAATTTTAATTATTTGTACGCATCAATCCTAGATGGAGTTTTACATTTTTACTTAGAGTTTACTGTGTTATAAAACTTGGAAAAGTTGTGAAAAATTAAATGAAGGTTACGATCTAGAAGTTTAAGTCGCACATAATGTTTTACGAAGAAACTACCCGGTCTTGAGTATCGGATGAAGCAATGTCTGGCCAAATACACCCGATAAGTGTTAAATAATTTGGCGAGCACTATACATTTCATTTATTTGTAGACTGGAATATTAAAACATGTTGTGTCCAAGTGATATAATGAATATTTAATGATTTTCGGAGCGGACGAAAAGGGGTTTTAAGACTTCTACATTTCCTGTTAATTTCGATATAATATGTAGAAGACAGGAATCTAATGCATAAGTAGCATTTTAAAATTAACAAATTATTGCGATAACTGCAAGTACGCTGTTTTAAACATGCGATGCGTCCAGCTTAGTCTAGTCTGAGAATAATACCGTAACTATTAAATTTAACCTGTGGTAAACACTGGCTTGATATTGGAGTATCGTACCATTTTAAATCCTTCAAATTTGTTCGATCATTATTTCAGAATAAGGTTATTTGGCATTTGAGACCAAAATTGATACTCCAGGCACCCGATACAAACCTATACCAATATATTTGGATTTTGCCAAAGCCGGGAATTGTCTTCTCAAACAATTATTTCCAGTAAAAATTTATAGATTTTCAGTAATTCCAAATCGCAGCAATCTATTCTTGGTTACAAACCGTGAATAGAAATTGAAATTGAGATTGTGTATGGTCGGGGTCGAGTGTACATAAATCTAATTGGAGTGTAGACCCCAAAATTATAGAACTTCTTGGATATCGTTTGGATTATTTTCATTTCTTGTAACATAATTAAGTTTCTGACCCATCCATTCCAAAGAACCTATTTACATTGTAGGTTTGTTTGTTTATTTCTTCATTTGTCGTCCAAAACATGTACAGGGCGTTCACGAAGAAGAGCCGGATTATTTATTTTATTTTTGGCGTGGCGTGGCAACAAGAATTTATGTTACAGTCAGGCTGTGATTTCTAATTAATGTGGACAAATACAAGAACGATAATACAGTTTAGCTATATCGTCTGTGTAGTTAAGTTAAAATCTGTTGGGTTTATGCCAGAAATGTTGTGTTACCTTCAATAAATGTTCGATCTAATATATTTATTCGTGTATTAATTATTTCTAACCATTTCTGCCTAGACGGTAACCTAATTCTTCTTACTACGCCAAAAATCAAATAAAACAATCCGGCTCTTTTTCGGGAAAGCCCTGTATGTTTACAATAGAGAAATTGAATTAATGAACTGTAAAGTCCGACAAGTCAGACAAGGAAACATACTAAGAAATATTGGAACTGTAAATAGCATACACAGGAAAGGATCATATTTACTTCTTACAGAGTAGAGTGCAAAGTGCAAACTGGAGTTTGGTCTGAATTATTTTTAACTAAATCTATGTGCCTACCCTTGGCCTGAGTATATCGTACATATAGCCTTTCTATCCCTAATTAAATTACTTTAATTCAACTTTGTTCCCAATACTTCAACATTAACATCGTTCCCCGAAATAATTCGCATCTTACATTCTTTAGAACTGACAAAGACGATAATTAATTAATTAATTAATTCGCTCAGTCGGCTTAGCCTGTTAATACTTTGTAATCGTATGTCGGCTGTCGGCTCTGTGAGTTGTTTGAATCGTGCGTCATTATTGATGTGTAGCAAATGTGTGTGCCCGACGCAGCAATAATACTGTTTTACAATTCCCATTATGTTTAAAGTACAACTATGACGCACCTTAAAAGACAAATGAACTTTTTAAGGAGGTTCACTGCGCATCTAGCAACACTTTTTGTTTCCCTTCGCTGGTTCAGATTGTTATTTGTCATATGTTTTCCTAAAGATGAGTTAAGATAAGACGTCATATTAAGACAAGCAATTACGAAGCAGGAAACTTCGGATTGTTCTGTATAAATTATGGTCGTGAGAAATATTTAAACATACTGGCATCCATTCTCTCAGCTAACGCGTGCAGAAATGCAAGGCTACCGAATCGATAGTCGATATTCATGCCCTCGGTGCAAAATTAGATTTTTTCTGTTTTAATCTTGAAAGGATGGTGACGGATTCGTCAAATAATTCTCATGATGTAAAACTATGAACTGAATTATTCATTGCTTCCGTTCCAGTTCTATATTCAGTACGGTCTAATTCAATTTAGAATAATCAAAAAATCGAATGTGAAAATGAAATCATGCATATTTAAGTTCATACAGTGCGAATCCCGATTTTAAGATTATAAAAGAAGATCTATCAATTTCTACACAACCAACATTTTGAATCAACACCATTTCAATATTTGGATACAAGTTTTACATTTTCTAATGAATTAAAAACATTACAATCCATATTGGGTGAGCTATGTGCTAATGTTCTAAAATCTTAATTTTTTATTTCACACATTATAACAACCGCAATTTGAGACATAACTTGAATCAACAAAATCGTCAGTTCGACCTTCATCTCACTCTTAATGCATTTTATTTAGGACTAATATGGTTAGATGGTCAATATCTTCAATATATTTGCAAAACATAAAAGCGTCACGCGATAATGCATAAAAAAAGTCAATACTTTCACAGAACATGTGCGCTACAACTGAATTTGTTTCTACTTTCCATGCAGTCGTAAAATAGAAGAAACAAACCAAACAAACATATTAAGAGAAATTATCAAATCAAAAATTCTGACGTAAACGAAACCAGTCCTGAGGCTAAAGTGGTCTCCAGAAGAAAGATATATGAGGTCGGAGAAAAATATTGTAAAGACAGCAAGAAGGTTGAAATAATATTACCGCAGAAGTAGAATATTTCTGTATTCCGTAAAACCTCGTTATATCGTAGAACCCTGGCCCTGGGGAAGACACATTTTACGTTATATCAAACATACTTTATAACAAGGACAATTTGCAATGTAAGTACGAGAGATGGGACCTCAATGGCGTCAGGGCATATTCAGATTTCGTTCGTTATATTGAGAGTATGCCTAACCATTGGTTTGTTAATAGTCAGTCAGAGTAGGTAGCGTATGAATTGAAAGTTCGTAGAGAAGGGATATTATTTTAATTTGGCATAGGGAAGGTACAAAAGTGGTTTTTGCAGTGGGGAACATAGAGTACAGTAAAACCTGTCACACTACCGAAGAATGGATTCCTGACCATGATGAACCGGTAAGTGCTGCCAGTACCAGTTTACTGTAACATTAGCACTCGTCAAATCGAATTAAACGTTACAAAATGACCGGTCACCTTGCGTCGTGTCGGTCTTAGCAAGATCAAAAAACCAAGAATTCTGAAGACTGACAATAATTCTATTATCAGTCTTATGATCGGGTCGGACCCGACTTGTCAACAAGCCTCGCCGGCGACTGGTATTGTCACCACAATTGGTAATTGCAACAAAGAAGGCAATTGAACATGGTCAATCGATAATATTAAGTGCAACCGCTCGGAATGGATTTAGGTCCAGCATGTATCACTTTTGGAATCCACATTCGTAACCATTTCCAGTGAAAGCAAACCTTAGGTTTAATAATTCATTCACGTCGTATCGAATTCATCATTTCGGCCGGTAAATAGCATTATCAATTTAAGTTACACAGACCAAATGGACATTTTGAATTTGTTAAAACTTCCTACCCCGATCAAGCGATATTTGTCTAGTAACAGTAGCAGACTCCGAACAAACATTTGTCCCCATTCAAAACTATAAACTCAATCAGTAAACGTACATCACCCGCGAAATCATGATTACTAAATTTTGTCTACATTTAATTATTTTTGCGACCAAATATTCCTACTTTGTAAAAGCAATTCCATATTTTTGGAATACAAAAAGTCAGCGAATTGTAAGAGCAAAATCAGTGTGTAATATTTCTATTTGGTTGTGCAATGTACTGTGTCTCTGGATTCATTACTTTTTCATGGTCATCAGATTCTTGAACACGATTTCAAGACCAGGTGTCGGGATTGAAGACATTATGCTTCATTGTCTATTTATCTTTGCCTATACTGTGCCTTGTATGGCTAGTATAGTCATTATCCACAAGATACAGGAAATTGAGACAGTCCTCAATCAATTTGTCACGTATTCGGACACAATTAAAAGTAAGGGTGCAAAAATTAACTCCTCGTTATTTTTCATTTCTGCGGTCACATTTGCGATATTGCTTTAAATTAGAGTTTGTGGGAAAATAGAATGCTCGACACTATGCACAGCAGTTTATTCTTTATAAATTCTATTATTGCGTGACAATCTAAACATGAGTAAAAAATGAATTATGATTTCATTAAAAAACCGTTCAAGCCTATTTGATTTCTGAAATCGTCTTCAGAAACTTTATAGAAAATTAAGTCGGATGAGTCCTGGATTAACTTACGATTAGTACGTTAAAACCGAGATATGAATCCAAAAATACACACTTTTATGAAGCCGACAGAAATTCTAAACTGTATTTTCTCTAAGGTCGTTACATGAACCTCACAAAAAGAACAAGGCATTGGATGCTCGGCTGTGAACATATTCTGGTAATTCTTGCGCTATTGGCAATCATTCACCCATGTCTTGGACAAAGTATAAATCTGCACCAGCCATCGGCCACACTCTTTATCAGTTCATTATTTCCTGAAGAATATCATCAGATTCAGTATATGATCTTCTTGGTATTACCACACCTCTGGATGGCAACTATCGCGTGGTCGATTTGTCTGTTCATAGGGACTGCGAGTATGGTGTACCTCTACTCCTTTTTATTTCTGACAACGGAAATGAGGTAATTTTTTTAATTGACCCAGTATGTTAGTCATAGAGCCCTTAACCTTGGGGAAAAAATCAGCAAAATATGGTGGTGGTGACAAACATTATTTGGGGTCAAGTTCTTAAACCACACGCTAGGTGCCATGTGCTTGCTGAGATTCTCACCAGAAGTAAAAAAAATGTGACATATTCTGGCATTTATTGCCAAAAGTCAAATAAACGAAAATCCCTTACAAATGAGACATCTTTTCGATTAATACTTCGAACTTGGAAACGTTAAGTGCAGTCTACAATTCGAAAGCAATTAATGTAAGGATTATGGCGCGTGTGGAGGGACTTCATTTCCTAAGCGCTTTATGAATTTAGTTTACTCATCGACTAATTCGGTAGAAAAATCGACATTCTAACACAACTATGATCATGGCGAATTCCACGGCATAAACCTTATTTAATTTTCTCTTATATTTCAGAGCCAATATCACAAATGGGTATCTCAACGTAAGATCAAAACAACCAGCCGAAATGATCCACACCTACAGATGCCTTCAAGTTTTGACCAACTCGGCTAATGACATAACACGGGACTACATTTTGGTGGTCATAAATAATATAATCGTGTTTTTTACAGTCGTCAGTTTCTTTATATTAATCCGCTACAATCATATTCTGCATGGGATCATCATAATCATTCTCTTAATGGACGCAAGCGCTGGGTCCGGGTATTTAATAATAGCATATTTCCAACTTGGAGAATACCACGAAAATTCTAAGAAACTCGTCAATTCTTGGACAAGAACTGTAAATACTACGGGAGCCAACAGGACGCAACTCATGAAATATCTTCGATCTTGTCGAATAATGAGATTTGAAGTTTCAAGTGTTGGTTATTTTCAAAAAGCTGGACGCTCAAAAATCATTGCGAGGGTAATATTTTACACGACAAAAGTTTTGATACTCACAAAAAGTACAGAAATGTGAGTTACGTTGGGTCTTATGTCTAAAAAGAAAACATAATTACTCGACGTGTCGCGTTAATTGTGCGGTACATTTAACTAAATATCAATTTACTTTATGTCAATCAGCACAAATAACCATCTTGCTGAACGAAATAATTTTGGCGCATGTCAATGCTTGATTTTGTCATTTTGCAAAAAAAAACGGTAACGTTCAACAAATTGATCTCTGTTTTTGATGCGGTTTTGTGATTAAGTCTCATTTTGAACATTCATTAGCATGTGTGCATAAATTCTTAGTTGTATAGTTTGTATCTACTTAAATTTTAATCTTACATAGTGATTCTGCTATTAAATGCCAGACCTTGATCTGTAGCTTAGATATGCCTGATAATCTCTCGTAAGATTTTGACAAATTGCACAAATTAAAATACACGTTAACGGGTATTTGTTCTAGCGTTGAAATAAGTCGCAATCTGTGGATTATGTCAAATATCATAAATTATCTTTAAACATTTTTAGCGAAGAAATTCTAAGAAAGTAATTGTATTCGAGGTAAATAGACCTGGCCGAAATCCTACCTAATTCGACCTTGACTTTACAGGAGTTCAAGTGCCGACATGCTAAACATGCATGTCAGGTTTGAAGTGGTCACGTCACTGACTTGATCATGTGAACGAATAAAATATAAACGTATGCCGTCGTAAAACCTTCCAATTAATTTCGGCTAGCGGAATGCGGATAAGTTACCTTAATTTTTACCAAACCCCTACAAATGGGTTAGCTTCCCATTGATAGAAACTTTCTTATGCCGAGCCAAGTTTTGTAACTGAAATTCGAAAAAATTAGTTACCTGCTTCTTTCCATCGATGTCGACATCTTGTTCATCTTCAACCTCAGCTTCAGGTGGCGGGGGCCCTGTTGCATATTCAAGATCTGAAAAACTTAGGGAACTACAAGTGCTGCAATCTGATAATCTCCTTCGCATCAAATGTTGTTTGTCAAATTCCGCATCTATTTCGTCCAGGGTAATGAATGTATCCCCTTCCGGGTAAAGGTCATGGTCACTTACGACGACTGAAGGAGGTCGGAGCACTAGTCTTCCCTCCGCAGTTAGCATGGTTTGCATTGTAGGTTCTACTGTAATGGGAATTATTGTCTTAGCAGAAGACGACGCTGGAGGATCTGCTAAATCAACAAATCGAATAATTCATTAGGGAATATTCCTGGGGATTTACAAATGAAAAAACTGTTTCTTATTTGCTCGTGGTTTCAGAAGAATTTCAAATAGTATGTTTGTTTACGTCATTTCAAGATCCTGTGAACTCGGTAAGGTAAAACCCCGGCGGTAACGATCGTTGGCAAGAAATTACCATTGTGAAGAATAAATTCTTACGCATTTCTTAAGTAATTGGTACTACGACTGTATAATTAATGTAAATCTTCTGAAACCAAAACAGACTAAAATAAAGGTGACTAATGTAATCAACATGTCAAAATTCTTTGATTCTTGGTTCTTGTTTCTGTCGTACATCATCTCACAAGTATAGCAAAAAATTGAGGTCAAAATGACAAGCACGAAATTCATATTTGGAATGAAAACTTTTCCTACGAAATTCAAAACAAAGTACTCCATTTCTGGCTTAAAATCACAGCTAAGCTATCCTTGGAGTGGTAAGTCGGAAAACTAACTCTTGAAACGATGAACGGTTCATCTCATTTTAAGTGGGATTATCGGTTATTGGTTTAACTCCGTATAATCCGTGCATGCTATCTATTACAAGGTGGGCCAGATGAAACTGCTACACCTAAATAACAATTAGTTTCCAAATAAACTAAAATGTCAAGTTACATGCATGTGTATAGTCAATTCGTGTACTCTGCGCAGGCTACCACTCGTCAATTGTATTCGTGGTTGTATTTGACGAGCTCCGATAAAAGTGGTTTGAAATTGAAAGACACAAAGCAAAGCTTTCGAAAATAGTTCTTAAGTCTAATCTGACCAGAGAAGTCTAGCCTTTGATTACCTTTGATTCTCTTTACTGATTACAATTGAATGCAACTGCACAGGCGTCTCAGAATTAAAAATATTTCCCTGCAAATCATCTAGAATATTTGAGGAAACGAACACTTCATGGATACAAGCACCCTCTCTAATATACCCTAGCTGATAGCTTTTGACCTTCTGGGCAATTAAATTGAATTTAACATTGGAGCCACTTGGAAATAGGCTTCGGTAAATTACGAGTGATTAATGAATTAAAGAAGGAAGCGTATGACAATCTGGGTGACGTGAATGTGATAACAAAGCAAGAATCTTACAGACCATGGTTTGACCCCAATTTGAATACAATTGTATTTCATGAGAAACCAAACTCACCTGGAGAAGATTCACTGATGTCAGACTCTTCGGCACTATCAGTGCTTCCGACAGCCGAGTCATCCGATTTTTTCCTTGATCTTTGAGTAGTTGGAATTTCTAATAGATTGGAAGTTGATTTGACACGTCGTAATTGTGCCCCTGATGAGTCTGCAAAAATAGTACAGCATCCCTCATCGGATTCATGACTGGCATTGCTTCTTTTCCGAGACGCGTCTTTCAAAAATCCACTATTATCCTCACTCATAGCAAAGAATAACAAATCTTCAATTTTCATCTTTCGTATCAATCTCCTCCAGCTTTCCCAAGAATAATTATTCAGAAGAACTATATAAATGTTATTTTTCAGGGTGAAGTATAACCGGGAATAATTTCTGGATAAAGCTTTTAACGGCTGAATATAGATATATCTTACAGACTTGATGGATATCACCGGAGACACGACACTAACGCCAGTACGGCAGTAAATTCGGTTGCGCAATGAAAAAATCGGCAAACCGTCGTAATTTTGAGCCAAATATCCTTAGCAATTTTGAATAGTTCTCAGAGGTGGATTTTCACACCTATCTTCCTCTTCACTAAGCTAATTATGAATAAATTCTCATAAAACTTCACTTTGATGACGATGGTTAAGTTTTCTCCATCACGTCACGTCAGACCATTACGACTTGAAAAGTGCACTTAAAGTAAGAACGAAGACGTCACTGGTAAGTGTTAAGTATTTTTTTCACATAAAAACCAACTAATGACAATTTACTTTCACACAACTCACGATTTATGAATCACGAGGACGAATACTATGAATATGAAGTGTAGAATGCACTTGCTGTTGCTTCACTGTTTATTATATTCTGAGGAGAACAAATACACAATTTACAAATTACACTGGGAAATATTCTTTTGAGAAGTTCCTCCACGTGTTATGAATTAATCTGTCAGAGTTTCCACTTTTCTGGGTTCTTGTTCAAAACTTTTCAGGATGAAGAACTGACAGACACTGCAGCTTTCGTTGAAATGATAAGGAATAACCTCCAAACAATGCAAATGTAATGGCCAGTCGTAAATTGCACCTCTCATTTCATCCGTAGTTCCGGTTCATTCATAAAACTGACGAGAGACTGCAGAATTTTGCACATTGCAGCAGGTGTAGGTGGAAGTGACAGAATTGGTCTCAGATTCAATGGAATTCCACATTACATATTCTGTAAAAATGACAAAGAGAAGTCCAGTTAGATTTACACTATTAGTCAGTGTCAGTCATCAGATATGAGCTATGAGCATTGTGACGAACTGAAAAATGTGACTGATTGTTCAGTTTTACTCATTCATTCAGTTCATTCAAAGTGGCACAGCGCCCCTACCCTACCCACGTTGTTTCATGTGCAAACGGCCACTATACGTCTTGCATGACCGGAAGCAATTTTTTGTTTAGTCGGGTTTTGAGGTAAGCGGATAATGCAAAGGCCGTTAACATTAGGCTCGTCACAACCAATAATATGTTTCAGGAAAATAACTGAGATGTACATTTAATGGCAAATCTCACGCTGTACAGCGCAGTGGTAGACTAAAATCATCACCTCTCTTTCCAATTGTTTTTTTATTCCTGTCGACAGAAGAACGCAATTTCCCTTAATCATCATAAAATTGTCGACTCATCGTCACAACAATGGTTACCTAACGTCTGTCACAGTTTAAACTACGCCGATACATGACAGGATTGACCTTCTCGAAATAAACTGACAGAAATATTTACGCGCGACAGCATTTATGGACTTAATATCTGGCATTTGGCCTCATCAAAATTCAAACTTCAAATGAAAGGATCGAGGGATCAGCAATTATTGACGGACGGAAAGGATAAGCTAATATTGATTTAATATTCCACATGTATTTATCAAATGTACCTTAGGGGGACACACATATGGTTAAAAGCCAATTAACTTTTGAAGGATACGTTTCGGCGAGTTGGGATTAGGATTAAACTTATGAAGTGAATAGAATAGATTATCCATCCATAACCAGTGACGTAATCGTCACTCATTACTGGGTAATCAGCTTTGATGATGGTGTCAAGCTGCGATGGATTATTAATAATGAGTCTCATAGCAATAATCTCTCCAACGTAAGTGTAAAAGTTAAAGTTTTTTTAAAATTAATGATGTGTTTTGACATGTGATGAACCCACCTTAGCCACCCGTGCAGAAAAATAAACGAATGAAGTAAAATTAGAAAGAGAAAAATGGAGAAGAAATAAAAAAATAAAAAGTTGCACTCATCAAATACAAAAAAGTTAAGTTTTTTTAGACCGGTCTTAAATTACTTGGTTTATTGAGCTAAACTACTACTAATTTGTAACTTGACTCCTGATTCCTAAACTTTCTGACAGAAATCTCACTTGGTCAATAGAATTCATATCAATCAGAGCAATAATTAAATATGATTTGTGACTGTAAAGTATAAACCCTGTGTTTTCGAATCGTATTTCACATAAGGGTTGTTCATAAATATTTACTACACTCAACGTCAGTTAAAGTTGGAAGTGTTTGGGAAAAAGCTATATCGATCTACCCGTGTGCCCATCTTAATAATTTAAAGCCATTTCACGATTTCGCATTAATCGTGCAATGGCATTCAAATAAATAATTTTTAGGGAAAGTGAAATTAACTCATTTACATACAGGAGAGATATGCTATAAGAGATTTTGATGTTCTATCGTCAACCGCTCGATTATTGGTATTATTAGTTTAATAGCTCTACTTATATTCATCTCCAACATTTTTATCTCTCTTTTTCTCGAAATCCCAAATCCCAGAAATAATGTAACCAGCAACTCGCTAAATGAGTCAAATTACGAGGTAAGTATTACAATCCAATTCAAACTCGATAATTGAATGCGACCGAAATCAAAAGAATAAAAACAATGCATTCCTAATTTCCGGAGGTCACTTGATATATATGAATTCAAACTATGAACCTTCGTAGGATGGGCTTGGAATTTGTAACATCTATAACATACTTTGTGGTATCAGGAAGAGTATCCACTAATTGCCTTGGCTTCAATATTGATGTGTCTGAAGTCTGAGAGACTGGCACTAACCTTAATCATTAATTTTTTTTAAATAACACGGTACCACACGCACTAAACACTTGAAAAATTCGCTTCATTTGCCTTTTATGTTTTTATAAATCCGTCAAACTGTAATACATTTCTTCCCCATGAAATTACTGATGGATGCCCGCACAAAAGTATCCCAATTGTAGCTGCTCTGAAACAAAATACACTAAACTCGTCCACAATTGGACTTCATTTAGCCTCGAAAGAAATTATTGTGTGAGCAGGAGGCATTTATTTCTGCATTAATTTAGTGCACGGAGAGCTAATTTCTATTCATTATGCTCAGTCTCATACAAATACAATGGTATCGTCGTCATCATCCAGCTCCAACATCCAAGACATATACTGTATAACCGGTTCTGCATCTGAAATCTGGTATGCAGTATTTCCCCTCGGCATCATCATGAAAGCTTTCATAATTTCAATTGAAATTAAAGTAACCTTAAGTTGTACTATTATAGAGTTTCACGTCACCATATAAAGACTTGCACATGATTTGGCCTTACTCTCAGACCCTGACTACCACTTGACTTGGATTTCGATTTAGTAATATCATATTAAATCATGAATAAGACAAGTGGGCATTTACTTAAAAGGCGTGAAGCCCCTTGTCACAGTCATTGTCACTCATATCATCAGAAATGGCATGAAATTGTCCCAGGCAATCCTCCAAATCAGACAACAAGGTCAAATACACCCACACCAAGTAATAATGATGTTTTGATACAGCACTATCATTGATATTCGCAGGAGGCACATGGTCAAACATTCTTGCATTTTTAGTGTATATTTCCTTTCCATTTTGTATCGGTAATAAAGCTACTCATTCATATATGGCAGGAAAAACTATAGCCGGAAGCTTCTTGTGACCTCGCTGTGTCTATCGAAGGGATGTACCCCCACCTAAGCGCTGAGGGATAATGATGTAACACTTGTCGAAATTATTCAGCCGATAATTCGAACATTCTATGCGATTCGATATTCAGTCAACCACCATTTTGACGGCACATAAGAGGAAGCAACCAATTCGGCGCTTCCCTAAGGAAGGCACGAGGCAGCTAGGATATATACTAGCCCAGTATATTTGGCCAGGGCGTCTTATATGTATTGGGCCCTGGCCCTGGGTATCTCAGGAAGTACAATAGGTACAATCAAGTGGAATACATCGTTGAAAAGATCAGCTCAAATGGGATCTCAGGCACTATATTTCAGCTCCGCCTGAAACCGCGTTCGCGCGCAGCGCGCGGCGGAAGATAAAAAATCAGTTATTCGACGTTTATCAGCCATTTCTTCGAGGTTGATGAACCTGAAAAGCCACGAAAACTTCAAAATTTCAAAAAATGAATTCCGCCACCACATTCGCAAGTAGTTTTTGAAAATTTCAAGCCATTGATCGACATTTTCTGAGCAAATCGATTTAACCTCAGGATTTCCGTTATTTCGAGTGTATCAGGAATATTGAAAATTTGAGGCAAAATCGACTTGCTCAGAAAATGTCGATCAACGGCTTAAAATTTTCAGAAACCACTTGCGAATGCGGTTACGGAGTTCATTTTTCGATATTTTAAAATTTTCATGGCTTTTCAGGCGGAAAACCTCGAAGAAACGGCTGATAAACGTCGAATAACTGATTTTCTAACTTCCGCCGCGCGCTGCGCGCGAACGCGCTTTCAGATGGAGCTGAAATGTGGTGTCTGAGATCCCATTTGAGCTGATCTTTCCAACGAAGTATTCCACTTGATTGTACCTATTGTGGTTCCTGAGATACCCAGGGCGCAATACATATAAGACACACTGTACTTTATTAAATTTATAGACCTGCTGATCCTTTCAACTTTTAGGGATTCCAAAAATATATAAGAAATTACCAAAACTTTGGTAGTATAAGCTCTACTACGACTTTCTGTTGGAACTTCAGTGATTTGACGGAATAAAAGATATATTCGGATTTGCCATTGCAACACTTGAGTAAATCAAATACCCAGATTGCAGCGTATATATTCTTAGGAGCTCACGATACATTCTCACAAAAGCTCCCTTGCCATGTACTTATTTTTGCGAAATGCAGAAGCAATTCAATTCATCTTTAGTAGTCTAGTATAATTAAACTCTTTGTCTGTAATACATGCCCGATTTTCCTATATTCTCACTTTTCGAGTTTTCAATGTGCTAAAAATTTTCATTTCAATCATTAGAAATGCGTCACTATCCTGTCATTCTACTTCAAACACAATCATGAAATGCAAAATCTCAATTTAATTTCCCGAAACAAGTTTTGTGAGTACAACAAATTCTTTATAATACGCACACAGACATATGTACATTACGAAGTATCACTTTTCAGCCACACACAGAATAGGAATTAGTTAAATTAAAGTCTAAAATAGCATTATGAATTTAAGAAACAAGAAATTAATTCCTCGCTCCAGCGTATGATCCACGTGCAGGCCTGCGAGACTATTCTCACAAGTGCATTATTTGATTTATGCTTAATTAATTAGTGATTCACAAAACTTTTCGTAATTTTGAAGATGATGATGAATCTGAAAATTGATGCGTTTGGGTTGATTAGCAACCTTGATAGGTTTGTCCGGACGGACGGACTTATTTGCTAGTTGGTAATAATCAAAATTCTCATTTCGAAATAATGAACCATTCTAAAGAAAATCTCGCAGCTAGTTTGGAATTCATAAAACTTGAAACCGAAGTATTTTAAAATCCTAGATGAAAGTTCTATTTTAGTATTTGCGTTATACACGTAAGCAGTAGGATTTGCAGAATATTCAGGAAACAAAAAATAACAACATTCGATCGTTGAGATCAACGCCGGTAAATAAAACTTGAATATGTAGAGAACGTTAGAGATTAAACCGTCGTAAGAACCACTCCATAATCAACCATCAACAATATAATTGTAACAGCTTAGCAGCATGGAAAGAGTTCCCACGATTCCTTTAAAACCTGGAATTAATTAAGGCGGTATATATTGAATCTAGTTCAGTTTATATAATTCTGCGGATTCTCCTGAATTGCGCAATGTGAACGAATTTCCTGGATTTTCAGATAATTTGTAACAGAAATCCTACTATTCAGGAGTGGGACTCAGGTTTCTATGGAGGAAAGCATTTTTGTTTACTTACTTGTATTAAAATTTTCAAATCTAAGGAATATTACTTGTACTGGTACAGACAGTAATGCCGCGTTTTATGACCTTCAAGATTACACACTACTTTAATCCCAACAGGAGTAAATTGAAAGTCATTAGGTGTCATGAAGTCATGAAGTTTAATTTCCGCCATTAAGATGTAATCTTAGTCCCGCCCTCTCAATAATTTTCTGCAACTGAGATTGATGCATGATGCCTTGAAACTCCAAGTAGACCTTTCAAAATTTCAATACAACTTTTCATTAAATTAGGCGATGCACTAAATCTTTCAGAAAAATTAATTACTGCCGACTTGCGCTCGAGTTTTTGAGATTTTGCGTTCTGACGGGTTTATGGGCTTCAACAAATGGCAATATAGCCAATAAAATATTTTGACAACCCGGTCAAAAGTTGCTATCCAAACTCTATATCGCACCACAACAACCCATGTTCGTCCAAAACACATGGCGAAGACCTGACATTTATAATAGGCAATAGGCATCATGAAGAAACTAGTCCGATTTAGCCACCAACTCGCATCCATTCATCCTCCAATCACAACACAGACATCATAATCTTTACATCATAGCTTACCAAGTTTGGCGAGTTTCCATTTGGAAAAAGCACGTGAAAGGTATACTTAATCACATTCGATTCTCACATCCACCAAAACTACGAAACGTCACGATCTAAGAGATTTGACCAGTAACGTTTTAGAACATCCGATTTTTGAGATCTTTGCGAAGATATCACAAGAAACACGGGTAAAAGCAATTAATAGGTTTACTACTAATTTCACAAAACTCGAAGTTACAAATTGCACCCAAAAACGTCATGTTTGATTTATCAAACATTACACATACACTTGGTTGGTTGGCAGGTTTAACTTCTAAACTGCTTCAAACACAAACACATAGAAACAAGGAAAATTCCAAATATGACTTCATTATTCACAGTCTTGTCTCATTCCAATATGATCTAGAGATTCTTGCGATTGTTACAGTTTCAGTCCTGTCCTGACAAAATCTGCTTGTTTTTGGAAAACTACGGCTGAGGAGCAAGTTATGATGAATGTGTTTCCCTTATCAAAGACCTGTTAGTTTATAATTCCTGAAATTCACTTTGGATAGAATTGTAAAACTATTTCACGTTACGAGGTTACGACTTGCGACCAGACTGAAACTGCTTCAATGAAAAGCACACAAGGTCACACCGATTTCACAAGGATCTCCATTTCCCATCAAAGAATTGAGAAAAAATGTATGGAATCATGTCAGAATCAACTGATCATGTCAAAAGCTTGGGAAATTTTTGGTACACTCGCTGAACTTCAGTCTGGACGCACGAATGGGAACATTCACGGTTACGGTTGACTGGTGAATGTTTAGTAAATCCAAAAGCCGATAGCCGAAGTTATTCGTTCAAATGACGTCTGTATCAGACAAATCAGTTGAGTTTATAGGAGGATAAAATAGTGATAAGATTTGTGGCAATGACACGCGGCTCGGTATTCTTTTTCAATCTCAATCTATGTAATATATGATTACGATGTAATAATCTAAGCCGGTCTAACACTTGTATACCCATACCATACCGTACCGATATTAACATACTGAAGAGTGTTTATGCGAAATGCGAAGCGAAATGCGAATAGGGATGATGGTTTAGTATGAATGACGTATTCACCTAAAGATTAAACTATTAAAGCATGGTAGAATACAGACATGCTCTATTAAAATAAAAATGCCTTGACACGCTAGAATCTCTTCTTTTGTTTCCCTGCATGGTTATTTACTATTAAACACGTACATACATATATACAAATCCGTTCGAATCGACCTCTGTTCTACTAATTAGCTTTACTACTACTTCCACCAACTCCTTACTACTATTTTCTATACAGGGTGATTGAAATATAACCCCATGAGTTTAGAAGGCCAAAATGAAATATGGTTTAGCATAGAGTCTAAATCTATTATCTTGCCGATAGAACGAATTCAAAACAATTTTGAGTCTAGACTGGACGGTTTGTATTTAGCTAACTGGCATAACCGTTCCAGCTTACGAGAGCAAATTCTGAATACGAAACTGAGCCAATCTCCCGAGTGTATAAGGAAAACTATAAGTGCCATTAAACGGTTTGCAAATTAACACATAAATGAAAACAGAGTTAAATTGCTATTTTATATCTGGAGTTCATTGACCTCTTTTACTGGATTTTATCACTTACTCAATATTTTATAGTACTGTGGATTTTCTCTACTGAACTACACCGAACATTCTGTGTTAAACCTAAACCATTTTGGTCACTAGTCACTAGTTGTTATCACTGCAGCTAATGAGCACGCACATGCTATCAAATTCCGTTCACCTAACTGTAGTATGTCAAAAACGTCATT
Organism: Protaphorura glebata; assembly: GCA_034694305.1. Lineage (NCBI taxonomy): Eukaryota > Metazoa > Arthropoda > Collembola > Poduromorpha > Onychiuridae > Protaphorura > Protaphorura glebata. The sequence goes on along the minus strand of JAQFYE010001007.1, from coordinate 3,927 downwards.
CTTAATTGAAGCCGAAAATACTGCCGATTTGTTGTTTTCCGCACATATGTATTCGTGATGTCAATTTGAAGCTTTACGTTCCAGACACTCTCATATTTATGTACGATGTATCTAACTAACAGACTATGTATACAGATAGGACTCTAATTGATTTATTTATAAGTTGTCACCGGTGAGAGAGGAGCAAAAATATTTGCAGTATTAAAATTCAACAAATTGTTGAACTGGAAAAACAACTGAATAAAACCAAACTTCAAACTTAATAACCTTGTTGTGATGGTAATATCACAGATTTAGTATAGAATCGATGTATAGATCTTGATATACTTCAAATATATACAAAATCTATGGGTGATATCAATATGCTGTTAACAATAGCACTCTACTTCTGATTCACCCTGTGCCCTTGCTAGTGATATACGGCAAACCTTTCAACCACGATTTTTTGCATTGTTATGAAACTCGTGTGTGTACTGTATGTGTGCATAATGTGTAATGTTCCATTCGTAAACATGAAATTTGTACTGGTCGAACTATGAACGTGAGAAATGACGTAAATCTACTACATGAATTCAAGTGTGACCATTTGTATTGTAAGTATCAGAGATTACGCATTTCCTTTCTTGATTTAGGCCGACCAAAAAAGTTCCCATTAAAATAATTATTACTACGTATCTGTATGTTATGTCATGTGCATATAATTTAATAAACATAACATATTTTTATAGGAATGTGATAATTCGGTTGTTCAGTCAGAGTACGGGAGACGGGATGGTACCATGGTAGGAAGTTCGACTGACAAGGAAGCCCATTCCCATGTGAAAACGAGTTTCAAAAATAAACCAATCTGTATTCCCGATCACAAAAGTATCACCGATTTTTGCCACTTACATTTGGCTCAGTACGGATGAAATTTACTAATACCGATACCTCTACAAAGTTCCAAACATATGTATAGCATATTGGGATTAAGGAAGAATCAGAAATAACTTTATCTACAGATGAAGCCTCATATGGTAAATGACCGAATACGCGACCGGGTGATTATTTAAAGACGACAGCAGTCAACCCTGAGATTATTATTGCCTCGGCGCCTAGTCAGATCGGGAAGCCGGTGATATTGTCATATCCCGACAATTCTCACAATTAATATTAATTCTGAAATATAAAGACAAAATATTGGATAAGAAGCTATTTATTTCTTCCATCGCCTTAAGCTATCAAAACAACGGAGACTCACGTTCTCTGCGAAGCCACTATTTCCGCAATGATCGTACATCATTTATAATTCATAACCTTAACCCGGAGTTTATTTCAATTTCCTCTACCTCCAGACCCGGCGCCTAATAAGACCCTGGCGATTATTTGGTCATTTACTGTATTCGTGTCCATGTCATATTTACAACTGAAATTATACTAATCATGAACGCATTCGGCATATCTGGTTTTCACGTTAAAAGGTTTTCCTTGTGACGGGAGTGCTGAATGTCTGCTGGCATTGACACCATTTGACTTAACATTAGATGTTATTGTTTGTTCAAAGCAATCAATCGAAAATTGGCAACTAGATAACGTCATGTTTCAGGTATGAGTCCTCACATTTAAACCGAATTGAATGTTTGCTCGAATTCTGATGATGATATCGGATATCAAATCCCCCGAAATATTTTCATTCATTCCGGACGTGTCTTTCTAAGGAAAGCTCATATTTGAACTTGCGACGCTATTGCAATAAATAAATAATATTATAAAACAACTCACGTTTTTTTTTTATGATGCAGCAGTAGTCGTTGTATAAAGTGTGATGTCAATGTCCAAATAAAATAATCACTGTTTATTCAATGAACGTGGACTGTCGACTTCTGTAGATTCCGTTTGTTTCTTTCTTTTCGTTCCGCGTTCGACTTTGACTGCACACCAACTTGAGAGTTTTACGTCAATCCGTCTTTGACCACAATCGTGTATCACCACAAAATATGTCCGGTGCAAAATTTAACTAAAAAATAGATACACTGACCGACGCTTCTCCGTCACCAGTTTTTATAGGCTTAACGAACTTAGATTTGGTCCCTAATTCAATTAAAGCTCCAAAAATAAATGCAGCGTTATAAAGTCAGCCCAAGCCATACAGCCACAATTTTTAATTCACGAAGTTTCAACGTCGCACCAGGTGGGCAAACACAAACACAAACAAACCGTAGCTGTAAAGCTGTAAATTAACACTTAAGGCAGTGATATGCCAGTCCAGCTTAATTCAGATTAACTGCTCACTGCTTGTTACAAAATATTTACTGAGCAACAACAAATATATATTCAATTTTTAAACAAATATGTTAGCCGAGCAAACACTTTTTGTCAAAACAGTTCGTAACTGCAACACGATGCGAAAGAGCAGAATCTGGGCAAAGCGATTATTAGAACACTGGAATATGCTGCCAGAATTTATCTTGAAATCTAGGCTACGTAATCAAGCTTTTGGGATTTTTGGGACATATTTTATGTAAACATTCAAAAATTATTGATTTACCCTAATAGTATCACGAGAGTCCACGCATCTGTGCATGCGAATTTATTTATAAACTCGGTAACAGTATTGATTCAAATCTGAAATATGTAATCAAACTTTTCGAATGTTATATTTGCTTGCTTTGTTTTATGCATATAATTGCGTTCTGTCCCGATTTGCCGATGACACTAGGAACACACTCCACAATTACTGTCCAAAATATCTAGGTGATTTGATCACACCTTCTGGAGTTTCTGGTATATGGTATTCCAATAATTTTGTGTAGCTTTACAAAATAGTAGATTCCGTTCGTTTCAGATACTACAGCGTGAGTGTGACTTGTTTTGCAAGATGTTACGGCCGAGTTAACGTCCTCTGTGAACCCTACAATTAATATTATGAATGGTCAATTGTCCACACTGGAAATTATTAGCAATCTGTTTCTATTTAATGGATATATCACGAAATGCAGTCAACCCGTTAATATGTAATATGTATACTTTTTTAAAATACAGACTAAAAGACTTCCTTATTTTCTCGCACGGTTATGTGTTTTTCTAACACAATAATAAAAATGGTCTACATTCACAGCTGCTGTTTCTTGTACTGAATACTGGTTTGGTTTACAAATTCTGTTCCAAGTTTATTTATTCACAACTTGCAAACTTGCACTCACAGTCACAATTCACACTAACATGCGTATGTATACGATTTACCATACATGTAATATTTAACACTACAAAAGATAAAGACAAAAATGGACGTAAAAGGGGTTAGTTTAGTTTATTCATTGGCTCTGATTAATGTTGTATAAATTACATTTAACTAGGATGCTCATATTAATACATAGATTAATGTTCAATAGGTGCTGACGAACTGAAGAGAGTAGTGTGAGAGCAGTTCACTATTTAATAACAAATCTCAGTTAATTTAAACATGCATGAAAAAAAAGTGTGCATGTTGGATTTTGGCCACATCTTATCGTTTATATAATGTCGCAGGCAACAATTGAAATTTTGCAAGATTCTTAAAGTCGTGGTCATAACTCATAATACACACCTGTGTACTGATAAATTATTATTATTATTGCGACACACGTTTTTAAATTATCCTACATTACATTTATTACATACGGATTCGAAATATTGAACCTTCAAGAAAAATGTTAGGCTGAGAGACACGTTAGCTTTCCTTTTAACGAAGGACCAAAGAACAACTATTTGAATGTTTTTGGTTCCATGTAAACATACGAGAGTGTCGAGTACAAAATCCCGGATGTTAGTTCGGGGGCATTTAATACAAGAATATGAAAATATGACCAATTTAAATGTTTAAAACTTGCAGGTTAAGGACTACTGAAACAACAAACTAGCATGGCCATTTACCTGTGTTTTTCTCGGTTGACCAGTTTGACTATCCTG
>JAQFYE010001006.1:0-26697 GCA_034694305.1 Protaphorura glebata | reverse complement strand
AATACTTCCACTCTACCACTTTCCACACCATCTCATCTACTTTCTACAACATCTTAACCACTCCCTTAATACTATTTCCACGGGCTGTCACCCAGTCGCGACTGTTTATTCATTATAAACTCAATTGGAATTTAATAAGGATTTCATATGTTGATTCGAACAATAAAACTAACGCTCGAATGCAGAGATAGCGGGCAAAAGAACATTCTTTAATACATTAAAGACTTGGGATAAAACCACACCACCACGGTTCCCCATGTAAAATCCGAGCGTTTCAGTTGACAGTTAAAATATCGGTTTATCACCAGAAATGTTAGAAATGTCGAATTCCAATGAAGAGTACGTCGTGATGCCTGGTCATGACTTACCGTCGAACCTCTATTTAATTGTGTCGGTGCTAATCGTTTTCAACACGAGAGAAGTGCGTTTTCCTTGCACGTGTGTATGATATTTAAAATTTGAAGGTTTGCTCATTTTAAACGGAATCACGCAGCCGCGGGCAAACTGTTGCGGCAACATGTTAATAGTAATTTGGCATTATTCATAACAAAGTAAAATTTGCAATTCATGCAAGAATAGTAAAGTATGATTCAGAATTTATTTATGAATTTGACTTTATATAGAAGCTAAATATCGTGGGTCTGTTGATACTGCGGTAGCGGTACAGTAGCTTTTTTTTCATTGCTGGTCATTAGTGTTGGATTGAACTGCATTATGTATTGAAGAATTTATGAAATGGGCTTAATTCCCAAGGTTCTTCTTAAGTGATTAATGATTCCATAATTATGAACCCAGCGCAGTGTGCCAAACATAAACAATAGCTGTGATAATGGCTACCTTTATTGTGCGAACTTCGTGCAAAGTAGAGAAATTAATTTTTGCGGAGTTAATTAATCAATGGCGTTAACAAGCTTGCCTTTCAGAATTTGAGGTATGCATTACATATCCCGGTTGCATTAAGCTAAACTTCGATAAATATTGCGGCTATTCTTCATTCATCGTTCTCGTAGAATGCACAAAAATTGGTTTAGTAAACGGAAAGCTCGATAAATCGTATCCCATTCTTAAGGTATATCATTGTGTGGCAATTACCACGCAATGTGCTTAAAGAAGGTTTTCTAATACAGGGAGTGTGAATTCGGACGTTTTTCTCTCTCTCCAAATACAAACTCCCAATGTTTCTTCGGAGAGCCACTGCACTGCACAGAAGAGGGTGAAACATTGTGATAAAAATTAATTGTATGGAGCTTGTTTTGATTAAAATCGATGTAGTTTGAATTATCGACGTGATGCGTGTTTCTAGATATAAGCTAACTGCCTTTTGTATCTCCCCACAGGTAACTGAATAATTTCTGCGAAACAAAGGTGATTCTTATATCTCTTAGTGTGAAACTTCCTGTTGAAGGAAAGCGTCCAATGACAAGGCATGATGCCGGACGCTCCGTAAAAACGAGATTTCATGGGCCAAGTGAAAAAACAATGGGTTGAACAGTTTGGAGATGTTCTATTCCGTCAAGCCATCGTGAAATGCAAGAAAAGAGCACGAGCCATGAGATGGGTATAAATTATGTCATTGGGGCACTGGGCTGGGCCTACAGTCACCCTTTTCTCGGGAATATAATTTTTATAAAACAGTGGTGTTGTTCTCGGAAATGTGTAAAATGAGAATGAGTAGAATTTGACAACGAAAATATTAAAATTAATAAAGAAATGGCGAGGGAGTTAATTTAAATGGCAACTTGACAACATTTATTGTGATAATTTACGACATATAAAGTTACAGGGCTGTGAATTTTTGAAACTCGATCCCACAGGAGAAGGCATTCAACCATCCCTTGACGTGTCCCTTTAATTTTACATGGTCTTAGTTGAAACAAAACAATCTCACGCGGAGATGAAAAGGAATGATATCCCCAAATACTTGTTCAGTAATTCAACCCTTCTTCACCATAGTCTGGAAAGGTTTTGTTTCAAACAAAGAAATTACAAAAGAAAGAGCCTGGCTCTAGAGAATGTTAGTTAGAACAGAATAGAGATGAAGAATCTGATCTGAACCAGACAATGTAAATGTAATGCGTCGTTCGTACGTGAGATTCAATTCTTCTTCAGGATGATCCTCGTCATCTTGCTCCAGGTCCTGGTCCAGGTAATGTTATTAGTAATGGACCAGGCTGGGCAAGAAATATTACCTCAGGCCACGAGTACGGATAGAAACACTATTTTCAAATATCATTTGGAAAAAAAATTAATTCTTTTATTATCCATCTCTTCCTTCCTTGTCGCAGCACTCCAGGATATTTCCAATCTCCGAAAATACATTTCTATCCTCTCGTCTGGTCTGATTGAACGTTTACAACATTTAATGCGCTTTCAAACCCCGAGGCAAATTGTCGTAGTATACTCTCAAGGTACATTCTCAATGTGTGTTCGGCGAGAGACCATTACAATATTGACACCAACGGCAATGTAAAATATATGATTTCTTTGCAAAGGAGAGGGCACATCTTATGGGAAAATCCACGCCGTTGGAATTCGCTGAATTTTTTATATGTTGTAGCCCCTGGCATCTTGAACAACTATTATGAAGGTCTTACCCCAAAAATGTAATCGTTTGGGCGCTGGAAATACACAGGTGGGAATCTCCGATGGCGTAAAGTGACTTTCATTTGCCTTCACTCTACGTGACGTCTCCTATAAAATGGAACAACACCATCACTGTATTCCTTGTGAAATAATAAATCAGTTTAGTTTTATATCTTTCTCTACAATTGATCCAACTGTAAAGTGTTCAAAAGAAAATATATCATGTTGGCTTGGGAAATCTACACTTTGAAATGGACTTCATGTCGCGGAGTAATGGAATTGCAAATTAACGCGTTCGATTTTTTAACTCAATTTCCGTATATTTCAGTTCGTGTATATCACCCATACATATATTATGTGATTAAGGAAGGCTCTTGCCTTAATTATTGCCACCCAAACTGTTTTTATTATTTTGCTACAAAAAATGTAGCTCATTTTACGCCAGAACTAATTTCTCATTTTCCAGAAGAATGTTATAAAAATTTTCAAGGCGATTCCCTTTCGCTTTCGTTTAGAGTGCTTCATAAATAGTTACCCGAAAATTAATTAAGTAAGGCAAGACTGTTCCAGCCTGAAGTCATATTAATTATCCATCCAGGACATTGCCATGCTATGAACGAACGCGAACGCAACGAAGAAACATGAAAATTCCACCTCGTATCTCAATGCTGGAGCTGGAATGCTTTCTCACGCTAATGCAATGTAAACAAAGGCGGTTGTAATTTTCGAGCGGTTCCTTAATTAAAATGAGAGGTTGAAGAGCTATTTTAATCGCTTTATTGTTTATTGCGGCATTCTCACAGGGGATCAAGTTCTTTTGTGTGAAAAAAATACATATTTTTACACAAATATAAACTTCGCGTGTTATAAACGCGAATTTCCGGACGGCATGTAGATAATGAATACCTTCAGTACCAATTTTAATTGCGTAAGAAAGAGAAATACAGGTGTCTTGTAAATAAATAACAAAAGAAGGAAATTAAAAACTAGAAGTCACTTGGGTGGGAGGTGAAATATGAATTGCCGGTTTGCCACGCCACAGGCCGCTTCAGTGATATGGTGTCAACGTGGATGACCTCTGCCGGTCATATACTTCAAGCATGCTAAATCTGGGTTGAGATTCACCTTGCGGTTCGATCGAATGACACCATGTTGTACACAAAGTTACAGTACGAAAAATGCAATTGCAATTTAGTGAACTCCGACACTAAACGAGCAGTGCAAAGACGATATCTTTACTACCGTCGCAGCAAAATGAATTGGTGGTGTTGGTGACATGCAGCTAATATGTCCAAAGTTCGGTAGTGGTGCTTAAAAGAAAATTCTCAGTTTGTCCATTCGTATTTAGTTTGACGAGTTGCCGCTTTGTAAGATTTTCAATTAATTGGATTCGAAATTATCTGGCGAAATTCCTTCCTAATTTTCCTAAGCTTTATACGTATCATAAATATTTGGATAACACTTGAATTATTTAATTTATTCTACTAACAACCAGTTCATTAGCTTATAATTTGTGAAAATAAATGGCAGTGGTTAATAGAAAATCCACAGGTTCGGATATGAATTGGTCATATAACGCCTAAACACAAATGAAAAAATTCCAAAACAAGTCCGACGAGACTTCCATGGTTTTATTGGTCATTTATTGCCCCCACAAATTCAGGATTAAAAAAATTTAGTTTCAGGGCGTTTCGGCGTTTGATCTAGAACGACAAAATTCTTAATACAAATACAAATACGGGCTTTCAGTCTTTCTGGCAAAATTTAAACCTTTGTAAGAAATAAACATGAGCTCGTAAATAAAAAGTGGAGTTCATTTGTTCTGTTCTGTTGTGTGCAAAATACATGAGGATAACGATTTACACCTGCTTCTTGATTTTACGCACCAATGAATTCACGTACGTGTACAACATCGACCTAATGTGACCGTGGGTTCTTTTCACAAAGAGTTCAATGTGTCATTATCATGAATCGTGACTATCAAGATCAGACATCATTTCTTAAGCGTCAACTATTGTATTGGAATTTCCAAACAAGGCATTTATTACAACAATTACAAAACCCACATACATACAGGGTGGTTGAGAGTGAGAGCTGTTACTATTACTCCATATTAAAGCCTGAGTTGGGGGATTTTACGAAAGTACAGTGTTATGAACCACCCTACTCATACTGAGACCAAATTTTCGACCAAAATTAAGGTTTGCAATTTAACTTTGTACTCGTATGTTAATTTTTAACTGGCACGGCGTGCTTAGTTGAAAATGTGATTAACCTCCACATGCAAATATTGGCACAAAACATGGAAGAATTAAAAATAATTAGGACTTTACTGGTTTTTAGAGTGCGAATGTTTCACGAATTCTCTCGCATATCATTAACTTTGGTTCTGCAATAATTGAAATGCTAATGGAGGAAATCCTGCGTATGTAATGAGAGTGCAAAGGCGTATTAAGAGGTCACTTTCCTTTTCTAGTAAAAATTGGATGATCCAAGAAATAATGATACAAAGCCGAAAACAAAATCTGTATTCCAAAAAACTTGTTTTCAGGACAAACCATTAGCAGTTTTCTGTTCTTGTGTTTTACTTAAATTTTAAGACTTGTGCTTTTTAGCTGTTATGGGAAAACAACTTGGTCGTAATCTGTAATTAAACAAAATGGGAGGTTTTGTACCATGTAGCGCCTGGTGCGCAAAAAAAATACATTCATAGAGTCTATGCTGTGGTAATACAAAATTTTAATTTTGTTCTTGACGCAGTACAGTACAGAAAACAAGTCGTATAGTAAATCGTAATAATGTGCTTGCTTTGAATGAAGAAATTGCATTACATATTTTTTATTTGGACGCTGTTCTGGACTGCTGAACTGCAACTGCAGATTGAAATGCCGGGGCGAACGTGACTTTGATGTTACGGATTATTTTGACTCTGAGTTTGGTTTTGGTAAAGCCTCAGTCTTTTCAGCCATTGCTTCCAGTAGGTGTCGATTTGAGATGAATTTAGAAAATAGGTTTGGCAGTCCTTTCCGTCCTGGTATGCTATCACAACGAGTCCCGCGTGAATCTGCGAGTGACATCATATAAATGAAAGTACTGATATTTTGAAAAAAAAGGACGCGAATGTCGAATCCGAAGTGGAAGTTTTGTTCCGAAATATTCTCCAGGCATCAAAGGGCTGGGATTCCATATAACAATCAATTTGCAGTTATTGGCAATAACTACTGCGAATATGTCTCTACAGAGGTCAGTGAACTTTTGAACTGTACAAAACACTACGTGACATCTAAATGCGATATCGACCAGCCACCAATAAAAGTTTCTTTACTCTATGAGTTGTCTACTCCTGCAACTCTATGACTTACGAAGCGATAACGCTTTATATAATTACATATAATATTATTTCGACAGACTTTGCCTAAAGGCTAAAAATATCGGAGCAGTCCCCAAAATACCATCTGTAGCATAAAGTAGTAAATTACCTTGAGGAAGTAATTTGGGTCATAATTCAGTGCCCCAACGTAAGCTGCAATTTGAAGAGGTGTATCGTAAGTCATTGAAATAACTGGTTTCGGTTTCTCAGACGTCTTCCAATCGATCACAACTAATTTGTCTCTGTATAAATATACGGGAGTATTTTTAATTTTAAGTAATAAATACATAACTCCTGTACCACATGACCAATTATTTTCGGTCGTACCCAAACGTATAATACTAACTACTACTGGAAATGAAAATTAGTTACCAGATGGAGATATACCTGAACTTAGCGACGCAGTCAACGATACCACAATAATTGAGCTCCGGATGAAAAACTCTACTTTCAAGAACATGTACCCGTTCAATTTTCGGAAAAATACTTTGTAGACTTTTCCAATGTCCAGAAATTGACTCCTCTATCACCAGCTCATCTTCCGGTGTTCCACTCAGGACGGATTGAATATTCGCATGAAATTTCTTCCCATTTGCAAACAGACCTGTAATTATTTATCAAACAAGACAAACCCGTCAAACAAATTAACTAATTAAGATCCATCCCTGATTAGGACGTATACATCTTCCTAATTCACTAACATGTAATTAAACAAGACTGGGCAATTATCGTTCCGTATAAGTACAAATTACACATTCAACCAAATCCTTCCCCAGCGAATTAACTTGGCAAATTAATATCTCCTTGTAAAGCGTTCCTGATAATTTATCCCCGCCTTTAACCGAGCCCAGTAGCAAAAATTTCATTTAATTTAAATTACATTTCAAAGGGGCAATAAACTCGGTCGGTCGTCTTCCCAGGCGAACCATTTATTTAAGATTGCTTGGATCACAAATACATACTTTGAGTCCATGTATTTTTACACTCATCAAATAAGGCAAAGCTAAGCACGACCGCGCGACCAACGAAAACATTTCGAACAAATACCTTCATTTACAATGCCAATTATTGTAAAACAAAAAAAAACACCGTAAGTAATTGAAGACTTGCAGTGCAGAAGAGTCAATGGAGTTTTACAAGGAATACTATTCGGTTGCAAAATTCAAATTGGCCAAAAATCCATGAATAGTCCGTCCCCAGTCCCAGTGTACGCGTACGGTGACAACTCTGAAGCTTATGTTCAAGTATATATTTTTTCGTCATTACGGACCAGAGTAGTAAACTCAGACATACAAAATAAGGTCCAGAGGGCTCAATTCCTCCCCGACATCTAAAACCTCCTTGTTCAATTGTTGCCTTATTCTTATGTGCCTCTCAAGATTTCGATCATCAGAGATTCACATCCGAATAATGTTCCTTGTCCGTCTCACAAAGCTCGACCGGCATTCTTATTCCAAATCGTCTTTGTAAGACTCATCCCCAGGGGGCAAATATACAGACGAATCTTCGCTTATACTTAACTGCTTCTTCGATACTCCTTCAATTTATTCCTCTGACCGTCCTAACGCACTTTTTGCACTAACAGTCCAGGCAATTCGCAAAAGTATTTCCTTAGTCATTATTCATCTCATTCTCAATTATCACTTGCTCCAAAATCCAGCCTTGGAAGATGGAATGTCAATGAAGACACAAGCGCGCGATGCGGCATGGCAATCAAGTACTCTGATTGATATTTCATACCACGGAAGGTTTCAATTTAAAGCAAAGACTATCAGCTGGTGAATTGATTAAATTCTAATTTCCTTGTTACCTTAAACTTACTTCGAACATTTTCCTCGAGTTTGTACTTCTACAAGGGGTACCTTCCCTAGGCCAAATGGAAAGTAATCCAATTTCTGTCGAGAATATAGGCGGCGACATTTGACCATAACGCTTTACGATGAACGTGTGCATTTTAATTCGTGAAAAAAATTCTGGGTTCCATGCAGTTAACCCTATATAAGCTTTAGTATGCCCAATCCAGTGCTGCAGGTCTACATATAACACAGGTTTAAGAAACACATAAAACATACAGGAACAATTTGGCAGCTGTCTTTCGGGATATCATTTGTAAACCACGTCTAATTGGAACTCAATTTTCTGAATAATATGGCTCTAATAATTATTCCGCACGACAAATCCCTTAGGAAGATCTGGAGATAGGATTGGGCTTGGACTGAATCTTTTGCCTGACTTAAGAACCAATAAACTTTTCAACACTATGAGCGCATCTCTTTGTCATTCCTTTTCGACGCCAAATGGCCAAATGTTCTTATTGAAAGTCCAAGTTCGATTTTTTGGCCCAAGGCTAGCCGTGCTACGTTCGAAATCAGATTAAAAGTAGGAAGACCTGAGACGACATAACGAAACATCTGAGGAATTATTTGCATTGGATTAAACATTCCCAAACCTAAAACCTGAACCTGTAAAGCCTATGTATTAAGTAAGGATGAATAATAATTCATGTCATCACTTATCCGATGTGTTTAAACTCACTTGTTCACATCCATCCTATCTTCCGCCGCGCCAGTAAATCCATTTGAAAATGATTTACCTTTTATAAGATGACATTTACTACCATTTATTATTATAAAAAAGAAACCTGTTTAATTTACACTCTGCCCTCATTGTCATATTACAATGAATCCTTTTGAATTCATTCCCACTGGAAGCTATCTGAAAAATCAAGAATCGCATTCACATTCACACAAGCCAAAAAGTCAAATTGCTTCTAAAAGGTGACCAGACTGGACTGGACCAACAAAGCCCTCAATCCATTTACCAAACGCGACAGCATTAAATAACCAACCAATTGCCTTCTTTTTGACTTGAACTTGAATTCACAAACAACAAGATTAGCATAACGGTTGGCATTATTATGAGATTCACAAGGAATGAATTTCGGAAGTCAACTTCAAATATTCATAAATTATTTTACATCATTCGGCATGAGTTAATTCAAATTCGTAAGTTCAAAAATATTGTCGGAGTATGCAGTAGATTTATAGGAAAAGCATCCGTTGCTGGTACGCAATGATGATGGTTCAATTCCTCTGTCAGGCATGGTGTGGTTGTTTCAGAAAAGGTTTTGCGTAAGCGGCAGTTTCCCGAACTGGTCTTACCACTAGCGGTACCTAGTACCTACAGCAGGTACTAGTACCTGCTAGTGCATAGGAATGTACCAAATAGTGGTATTCGAACTTCGTTGAATATTCGGTTGGGTCAAATTTAGAGATTCGGCCGAATACTGACCTAATACCGAATATTCGGTTTACCTAATCCCTGTAGCGAAATATCCATGGACAGACGACAGACCTCTGCGAAATTAAAGCCCCTGATGGATTTGGAGCCAGATAATCGTTTGGCCACGTAGAAACCGAATATTAGGTACACCCCTGAGTTCAGATGAAAAACTAACCAATTTTCTACAATAATGTGTCGATTTCTCACGGGCTTTTACTAACTAGCAGAAAATGGGAAAAGTTGGTATCCGCCGATGATGTACATATTTATATTCATGACCGTAACATTTCGGGGAGACTAAACATGAAGGTATCAGATATGATTTATGAACAAGTTAGGTTTACACCTGAATGACGTTCCTTGTCACCAAAGAAAAAATTCAGTCAACCAGAAGTAATTCATCCTCTAGTTAAGTCGGTGGACGACAGACATGGCCAAGCAAGATTCTTAAACGAATGTAATTATGTGAGCAGGGTGTGCAAAAATTGCAAAAACGGTCACAGCATGAGGTCTTTCTGAATTGAACAACTGAACCTTGTTCTCTCAGGCCAAAAAAATAATGATTAACTCTTTTCAAAAGAGTTTTTCCGGGAATTGCGATTACGAGTCCTGGTGAGTACTACGAAAGAAAAGGCTTTTGAAACGTGCCGCAGATTTTAATTCCCGCGCGTGGCTTAGAAAAATACAAATTACAAACAAAACCCCAGAGGGCTTACAGCTTACCTTCTTTGTACCGGAGAAATCCAAGTTCTCCTAATTTGGCTACCATTTTCTCTTCCCATTTCTTCAGAATCGCAGCTTGCTCTGGAGAAATCGTGGCGTTCAGAATTTTGGAAACACTCGGAGTTTGAGGGATCTGTTGTTGTTTTTCTGGTTCTGAAGAATCATGAGAAATTTTGATGGGAAATGGAATCGAAATGATTCCATCCTGAGTTTCACTATTTTTGTTTGTTTTTTTGTCGGGATTGTCATAAGGGAATGACAATAAATCCATGGGAGGATCCACTGATGATAAGAACGACAATGGTCGTGACTTAGCGTCGTCATTTTTGTCGAGTGAATGCGAAGCGTCATTTTCCCCAATTTTCCCTACGTTTGATGTATTTTCCTCATTTTTGATAGGATCCATCTTATCTGTATCAATTACCGACGGAGTTTGACCTGGACTTGATGACCTGTCTTCCTTTCTCACAACTTTTACTTGGAAGGAGGGCAAAATGTCAAGACTCTCTTGGAAGGAGTCATTAACTTGCTTCATCGTCGGGAGGTTTTGGATTTCTATTGTTCAGGAAGATAAGCAAATAAAAGAAATTCGATAACTGTGTTTGTTTGTATTGTTTTAATTGTCAGAGTATGTAGTACTTAGATGCTAATCCACCGCTGCTACCCAACTCCGACTCATTAACTAAGTTCGTTAATTGTTGTTAAGATTTTATGGCCTGTCAATTAAAAACTAGAGCGAGAGAGCCTGAGCGGTCTCTTTGTTTATGATGCTAATTAATAATCATTAAGGTCTTTAAGGTTATTTCTTACGAGACATCCATCCTCATTTCCGCCCAATTACCGGAGTGCTGATACGGATACATTAGCAAAACACAGTTTGTTTTTCCGTCCGGAAATTGAAGTATAAATCAAGGGAATTCCGAATGTGATGAGAGGTCAATAAATTGAATTGACATGGGAGACCTGCCGTGTTATTGTTAACCAGTTTATGATTTCAGTGACTGAAAACAATTGTGAAAATGGCCGCAAGCTGCGAAATGGATGACACGGAAAAGGAAAACAGTAAGTATCTGTTTGCAATCTTGATTTAATTGTGGTAGCGGAATTCTTAGATTGTGTCTGTGTCGGCGGCGGTACAACAAGACTTTACAATTATCCTGTCTAATCCATGTCAAATTTCCGATTCTCCGCTCATTTGAATTTTTTTTGCAATATGCAAAGAAGGCTCAAATCAGATCTTAAACTTGAACATGAAGGTGGACCAATTATCATGATTAAGGTGGCGAGTAGTCGTAAACGGAACTTGACAACACATGTAATCATATGTTGACACGCGATAGTGATAGGCGGATGTAAATGTCTCAGGCAATAAATTAAATCAGGTCAAATGTATTAGCTAAGTAGGCCCTGAAATTAGAATTAGATGATAGCCTCGGTGTTTTTATCCTCTCTTAACTGTAAAATGAATTTCTGGTATCCTAAGAAAGTAACGAATTTCATCGGTATTCCCTGGCACTAACAGGAAGCTGACAAAATATATGTTAGGGTCAAGGGACTTAATTTCGTTATGACATAGGTCTGATGTAATTACCTTCGTTATAACGGACGAATTTTTAATGCTCCGACGCGACGGCCTGCAATAGTCATGTTTCTCAAAATGTCGATAAAAATGTGATAACCGTGATGCAGTGTCATAAATATAAATAAACGTTTTCCTGAAGTTTCGTAATCTGCCTTGTAAAATTTGAGATACGATTTGTGTGTGTGGAACTCATTTTGAAAATTTCGTCCAAATAACTCGTTACTACTAGCCTGGGACATACGCGCTGGATTTTTGCTCTGAAATGGGAAAAACTTTCTCACCTTTTGCGGACGTCTTTGAAGTAGTAGGATCTTTCTTGAACACTTTGTAATATCCGGAGGGGAAGGTGATTTTGCCAAAATTTTGGACTTCAGTCTCCGGATTTGACCTCCGCAGCATTTTTGCCCTGTCGGGAAAATTCTTCAAAGACCAATTGATCTCATTTTGAGTACCAATTGTGCGATCCTCAACTAGAGCCTTTCGTTGTTCTAACTCATTTTCTGTATTATTCTTAGTCAACGTTTTGGATTTCAATTCTACTGGTAATGCTGGTTCTGAGATCAACGGGACACCTTTCTTTGACTTTTTTGCAGCTTTTTTCTCTCTCTTTACTTTGTCATACTTTGTCTCAAGGAGTTCCCCAAAGATATCTTTATTTTCTTTTCGTAGCCGTTTAATGATGACGGCTTGTTTTGATTTGGGAGATGTGGAAGAAGTACAACTTCTAATGCCTGCTGTCATTGGCACCATAATCTTAAACTTGGTTGCAGTTTGAAAGAGTCCTCTTCTTCCGAGCAACAATGCCATCATCCCAATTGGCTCAATTACTCCTGCCATTGTTGTCCTACTCGGGATGCATTCACCTGTCCATCAAAATACGCCAAGAATTAATTGTATGATGATACTACCACTACTGTACCACTTTGCAATAACAACTGCCGCAAAAACGTGCCAGCACCCATTCATTTGATTAACTTTCTATTACGTCCTTAGACTTAAATAGACACTTTTCGCACACGAATTAAATCATTAGTAAGCAAGACATAGGACAGGTCGTGATGTTGGAATCATTCACGTCCGTGTATGTAAACAACGGAGAGCAGAGCAACGAATAAAGGTCAAAGGTGACCAACGATTGGCAGATTAACCCCATAAGATAATATTTAATTTGCATATAGTCAAGGTATGTATGGTGACAAGGTAAGCCTTAAAAATGGCCTTTCAATCGTCCACGCAAGAACATATTTGCGAATCTTTTTGCGATGACACAATTGATGATGGACGTCCTATTGTAGAGATCACGTCATCCCCGTGCCACTGCGTAGCAAAACTTGAGAAAAAAACTAAGTAATCTCCTAAAAACATACGCGCCAATTAATTTACTCAAGGAAATTCTCCATAAGTGCGGGTTATTAAATTCTGCAAATTACACGACGAGCGAAAACAAATAAAACCAATTAAATTTTACAAACATATCACGTGGCCGTTGAAGCAAATTGATGTGAAAGACTCATGAATTCGATTTACGTAATACCAGGTTTCACGGAGGGTTGGAATTCAGAATCCGACGGCGACTACAATGCAATTTGTAATTTCAATCATCAATTTCTGCAATAAATTGTATAATAGAGAAGATGCGAATTGCGCATTGCGCCTACAGTTCTTTTTGCTATCTCATTCTGAGTCAAAAGTCAAAAGTAATCGATGAGCTGCAAAGCGAGTCTTGTAGTCAACAATTAATTTTCGCGATGAAACATGGCTGGCTTACAATACATGTTTGTGTGTAATTGTCTGAAACGAAGAAAACGAGAGGATGATGGCAAATAAATGTTGGAGGTAGTTCGTGAAGTCAGATTGGATTTCACACCTTTCACCTCAACTCACAATTTTTCTTCCCTCATTTATTAACAACTTCGTACGAGTTGGCCAAAACCAAATAGTCTCCCCTCCTTTTCTCTCTTGTCACGATTCTACTTTACCCAATTTCATCTTCATTTTAAAAAGCTGTTATATTTGCCTTCTAAAATGAATAAGTGTGATTTTTTGCAAACATTATCTATGTGTATTTTGCAGGATAATAAATATCACACAGGAGTAAGTGAGTGTAGAATTTGCTATTTGCACATGTATTAAGTTCTATGCCCTCATATTCTGCAGAATCGCCGCTTTCGGATTAGAAATTTGAGTGCATGAAAGTTGAACCTCAACATATTTTGGTGGCTGAGACCTTAGGGGTCATGTATTAACGTTTGAAGCCTAACGGAACCCCTGGTGAAAGGGGGGATTCCATGCGGCAAACGATCTGAGCAAAAGAGACCGTATAACTCTAGTAAATATCTGCAGAATGTAGTCTTAATTATCCGTTGGCTATCGAACCCTGTCTCAAAATGATTTGGTATTTGAAGCCTTAAAGTCAGGTTTTGGCACGAGAAGATTCAAGGAGCAGTTACTAACGGCGTATGCGGTTTTGAAGAATTTGGAAATGGAGCTTGAAGTAGATATACAATGTAAGCCTCCAAGAATAATCATATTAAAAAAAATACTAGAATTTCGTTGGCACAAGAGCTAAATAATTAGAGAACAAGTTGGCCAAATCATTTCCGGGTTGCCTTCTGGCCTGATTTGGCCAATCTCCATCAACAGACGTCTGTCAGAGTGATGGCTTAAATACGAGGCACTCGCCGAACGCCTTCACCGAGTCAATCAACTCTGACACTACAACTTTACACTCTACCACAATTGACAGTGAGCGAACACAGCCCTTGCATAAATAAATTTCAATTTACTGTCGACATGAGCAAAATATGATGGATTAGAATTGCGGTGAATACAGTATACAGAAACCTAAGTGAACTATGTTGCAGTGTCAAGAAGAGGTTGTTCATTCCACCCTACTGATTTTATTTGGTCCAATGAAATTTAAAAAATACAAGAAATCCAGTCTGGACATAAGCAATACATCTCGCTTGCAATTTTGAGAAAACAAAACATGGAGGACGAGGGCTATGATCTTTTTTGCACATGTCGGGATTCGGGATGTGCAACCAAAGTCTTTTATTCCATGAAGTCTATGAAGAGACAGGAAAACACATCTCATCAATTTTATGACGCCGACGATATCAAATACATTGCAGTATTACATTCCTTTCCTCTCATTATGTGTACAAGTCCAACACTCCACACCGAACTACGACCTAAGGAATGCAATATTGACGTCTCTCATATCATTGTACTATGACATTTGACATTTGACAGAAATTGCGGAGTGCATGTCAACGCTCTTGCAGCAATCCAAGCTACACTCACAGACTGCCAGGTCGAACTAATTCCGAACATATTATGCAGTGGTGCGACAAAATAAAATTGACATTTTCAGAAATATGTATTTATTTCCCGACCTATTACACAAAACTTTAATATGTATTGTCAAACTTCAAATAAAACTAAACCTTAAACAAAAATGTGAGAGATATTTCTGTAAATGAAGGAGTGTATTATTATTATTATTGTGAAAGTAAATTGGATGTCTCACAGCTAAAAATCTAAGAAAAGAGTGACGCTGAGAATTTTCTTCCCATCAATATCACATCGTCCTTCTTTTCTTCTGTTTCTTCGCGAAACTTTCTACTTTCTTCTTAAGCCTCTCCACGTCTACTTCTTGTGTTTTCTCCGCTCTCTTCCCGGGAGTTTTCTCCTTCATCGCTTCTTTCTTCCTTTCCTTTTCAGGCGGGGCAACAAAGGACGCATTTCTTTTCTCGTTTCTGGCTTTGGCAGCAACTTGTTGTTTTTCTCTCTTCTCCTGGTAGCGCTTAGCTTTCTTCTCTGTGTCTTTCAGGAAATACTCACCAGTCGCCAATTCTTTGTCAACCTAATCACAGGGAAAAGTAAAAGTGAAATAACAATCCCAATTCAATAGAAATAAATCAATAAGGATGTACAGGGTGATTCATGACATTTTGGGCTTTCACTTGCAGTCGGACTCGGAAAGTATTATAAAGATATGCATTTTGTAGAGAGTGTTGTGTGAAAAGTGAAACCGAGTATTTTTAGTACTCAATCGACGACAAAGAGTAGAGGCAAAAAAACCAAGATCTCACTTATCACTCCTGTGTTAATTTATACGTGTTATTAAATGATTTCTGGAAACCTCTAATTCAAGAGTTACTTGGGTACACAAACGGGGAACCACCCTGTATAAGCATAGTTCATATTTTGGTATCATTAAATTCTGAATCCTTCTTCATTCTATCCCATTCCAAACCTTAAACTCAATCCAATTCCATCCAGTTGTGTAAAATGAGATGATGAGAATAAGAATCACGGCCGCTACCATAGCTAACTACAACTCAACCTAATTCTGTTCTCCTGTCTCAAACATCTCACCTACCATTTCAACCGAGCCTAATGAAGATGTCTCAATTTATACTGACGTGAACGGTAAGACAGGTCTCCAATTTGATTTCTCTTGATTGCTCTGCTTTCATTCAGGCCTAATGAACGTGATTGCTACCTTCTATATCTCTTGTTTCGCTATTGCGGTTCAGAAGGAACACCATTCGCCTGTAAAACTCAACAAAATTGAAACATCCACAAAAATAACCGAATTGATTGGAGAAATTTTAGAAATATCTCAGTCTAAGCGGAATAATTTGAAGGAGACTGCACAGGGTCCAAACAAAAACAAGGATAGTCCATGTATAGACAAACCGTAAAAATTTGAATATAATTTCACACTGAAATAGTACTGTCCCTTGTTAGCTAAATGATACATTTGTGCAACTCAAATTCCCCCTTCAACAATTCGTGAGCGTGGAGACAGCAGTTTCTTTTCTACTTACGATTAGTGGTTCGAGAAATTGAAACTCGTAGGTAAATTAGGCAAATTATCAGGAGCTACAGATAGGTTTAAAATATGCCTGTCTACAAAAAATTTTTGTTGGTCTAATTTTCATTCTCATTTGGAACTGCTGATTGACCTTACAAAAAATAAGAAAAAAGTATCCTACATCTGGCCAATCCGGCGTTCCTTATAAATATATCTAGCAAGATATGCGTGCATTGACCTCACCACACAAACTATTATGCTGTTCTCAAACATTACACACGACATTGTTCTGTCGTCGTAATTATGATAATTATGAATTCAGGTTGATAGGAAGAAATAGAAATCAGAACTTACCTTGCTCTCAGGTTGTGGAGGTGGGAATGGAGTGTAGGGTTTCTTCACTTGTTTCTTTTTGGGTTCCTTCCTCTTGCTCAAAGTTTTATGTTTGAATTTTGGCAAGAATCTTTCCCAATTTTCATCTTTTAACTTGGGATCCTATATTAAAAAAATATTAAAAATAAGGATTTTAAATTTTGGCCAGCAAAAGGCATTAAGCTTCTCTGTATTCATCGTACGCATTCACTTCGCTTTCACTATTATAACTCCCAAATGAGGATACAGGGTGGTGCATAAATATTAATAAACCAAGTTGGGGTATCCGTGAAAAAATATATACAGGTTGTAGAGAATTTAATGTCTAATTCGGACGGAATCCGTCTATAGAGCTCTTGATCGTAAATTCAAGTTCGCAGCGCTGTGCGCAGATATTTCATAATAATAAAATGAAATTAACGCATGATTGATAAATTTTAATTTTTTAGCTTCAGATTACTGGGAGGTGAGCCCCGGGCGGGATAATAGCTCAAAAGATATTAGGTAAGAGTCTCCACTTTACATATTTTTGGAAACCCCTTTGTCCTTCTATAGACGAACGGGTTGGGAGAACCACCCTGATAACTCAACTCTACAAACTCTGTGTTCGTGTGTTCATTTAGATCAAACAAAAACGACTAATTTAAAATAATGAACCTTTTCCCTAATTACTTGTAATCTCGTCGAGCGAACCCGAAGTTTTTAATGATAAAAACTTACATTCATGAGCTCCCTCTTGATCATTAGTGCTTTAATATGATAGATAGGATGAATGTTTTTCATTGTGTCCTCCGAAATTCGTCGCACCTGATAATTTAAAAACATACATTGTACACTTTTAAACAATGAAATGTCCATGAGAGATGACTTCAAAATACCCCGCATCCTTAAACCGAATGGTAAAAACAATCTATTTTCATGTCTCATCCGTGTGTAAGGATATGATTAAAGTTTTTGGGATAGAATTCCAATCCAAGTCTGGGCTATCATGGTAATCACGTCCGGGGTAGCAGAACGGGTAAAATATTTCAAAGGAAAATGAAAGAAGGTGTGGCAGAACCCCCCACTACTAATTTGGACTTACATGTTGGAGCCCTTTGTAGGGACCGACTGCCGACACAGTATTCCCTTGCACCAATACATAGCAATTACTCAAGATTTCAAGGGCCTTCAGAGTTGCACCATTAGGACCAATGAGTCTTTGGCGACGTCTCACGAAACGCTCACGGTTTCGGACGAGGGATCCGATCTTTATAATGTCAGACCCAATTTCATCCTAAAATAAAAACAATGGGGAACCATAAATTATGGGAATCGATGCATGGTTAAAAAAATGTAATGTCCAAACCGAACTCCTACATTTATAATAAAACAAAACTGATGTCTACACAAAATTTGGAAATATTCCAACCATGCTTACCA
The DNA here is from genome assembly GCA_034694305.1 of Protaphorura glebata. Lineage (NCBI taxonomy): Eukaryota > Metazoa > Arthropoda > Collembola > Poduromorpha > Onychiuridae > Protaphorura > Protaphorura glebata. Next base: position 8,538 of record JAQFYE010001006.1, on the reverse strand, counting down.
GGCATGTTTTAGTCAAACCTCCATAAAAGTTGGAGTCTGATTAGCTGGTAATGCTGGATAAAGATTTAAGTTTAAGACGACAATTTCCGATTTGTGACCAGGAGACCCGACATTTCTTTTTTTATTTCCTAATAACTTTTCTCTTGCATAATCATTTTCGCACGTTAATTTTTTGTTCACAAGAAGACTTCAAACGGATGGACGGCTTAAGTTTCAAAGGTTATCGCTCGCGTGCATGCCTCGTTTCAAGTAAAAAAATATATCATAAATCGAATTGGTGGGAGTGTAAATGTCTCGACAAAATAAATGTATGTATTTCCCGCGATTTTTACGTAAGAAAGAAGAAAGATAGATTGAAGGATTGATTACTATGAATTCGAATTATTGGCAAAGTAAAAAACTGTATAAGACTCTTCTTATAACAATTCATCAAATAGCGTGACGAAATGAAAATGAATATATAATGAAATTTAAACAAAACATTCGGTTCGGTCGGCCTCCCAGATTGATCGATGCAAGAGCTGAAGCTAACTTAGCTATTAAATTAACGATACAAAAATGCGCAATTTTTTAGTAATAGGCAAAAAAATACACACAAAAACTTGTTGCATTAACGTCTGGACGAGACTATGGAATCAAAAAACGATACTAAAATCCACACATGAAATGTTAATAATAATTAAATCGCACTACTCTCAATCAACTTATCTATGTACGTACGTACGCGTACCTGTAGTTTACACTAGCGCAAATAAAACATTACATGAAAAATGAGCCTTTGTCGTTCATTCTGACAATCTACAGTCCAATGATCAAACAAGTTTCAGGGTGGTAGAAGAACAATAAAAGAAATTGAATCTTTTCAGTATTATTAAGTGATGGTGTTGTTGTCGTGGTATGCAATAAATGCTAGACAAAAAAGTAACACGCAACTTGTTGGATGTTCCACGCGAACCAAGATCACTCCTCGTAACTATCAATCAAATCGGGTAAGTGTTAAATCTTAAATGTAAAAGTGTAATGCAATTCCATTCCATCGTCTTCATCTGATTTTTATTAGCGTGAGAGTTGGGATTTGAGATCACGACGGATACTTTTGAGGTGTTAGGAGAGGCTACGATTCGTCATTCGTCTGTTTCTGCACACCAATATCGTCGTCATTACCTAACTAGAACAACCTTCCCACGCTGTAAATAGAAGGTCACTTTTGACTTCTCACGCGAGAGAACTTCACATTATAAACATTTTCAAAACGCGCAATGAAACTTGACAGTTTAAGTTTAGTTTGAATTCCGGCAGGCATATGGCCGAGACCAGAAGCAAATGAAGCACCCTGGAGACTCCCTCTTGAAAATTTCTGTTTGCGATAGAGCGTGAGCGTTGCAAAAAAATTCCACACTTCTTAGCATTCCTGACTTGACTTAATGTATTTAATAGATTCCAATAGTCGAAGTCGGAAGAGCCGAGCAGTAGCCGTCCATCCTTTAATTCAAACGTTAAAACGTTCAAAGAGATTGAACTTCTAATCTGATCAAACCTGACATGGCGAGCAACGCTGAATGGAATGCCAGCTATGAGCTATGCCGGTTTATACCCATTAAACGTCAGCTCATCTCCCAAAAAAATGTTCATCTAAAAAAAGTTTGATGGTATCTCACGCACCAATTTAAAAAATTTGACAGAGGAGAAAGAAGAGAAGGCGGCTAACAAAAGGAAAGGAATGTAATAACGCACCCACTCGTCACTCACCTGTAATACTTTCATAGCCTGTTCGTACGGTACAGATCTGGCCAAAAGTTTAATCATATCCCGTGCTTTGATGATGATGTAAGGGTCCCAAGTCTTTCGAGTTGTACGGACTGACATGCTTCCCTCAACCACGTCAAGTTGGGCTTTCACTCCGAATTCTAGTTCATGTTACAGAAAAAAGGAATTATGTTTAAAAGAATTTAGCACCAGCCGTTCCAGCTTCACATAAATTAACTGAAAGTTCTAGTTCGGGTTAGCGGTTATTACAGTGAAACACTCATACGCGCGTGTGTTCCAGTAAAATGTGGTCATGTGATACAGGTTAGGCGGTCGCGGCTGGGAGTAACGTCAGATAGAAACACCAGGTCGTCTCAGCCAGGTGGTTAGGGATGTACCGAATGTTCTGTTACTATTCGGCATTCATTCAACCGAATACTTGGCTCTAACTCCGTCAGGGACCTTGATTTCGGGTAGTTCTGTCCATAGAAATTCCACTTGAGGGATTTTGTCCAAATTCTTCAAGTGGAATTTCTTTGGACATGTCATTTGGACGACCGTGTATTCGGAGTTCGACCAAATACAGAATATTCGGCCACCAAATCTCTGGAACGGAGTTTCCACCTGAGCTATCCGAAGTTCAGAGATTCAGAGCCAAGGGTTTGGTACATGCATCATCATTGTATTTATTTCAAGATGTGTGCGTGCAGAGTTCAGAGTCTGACTTGTTTTCATCCCTAGGTGTGTATGTCGAGAGAAAAAGAAAATTTCAAAAAATATAAAGTGTTCAGTGTCCAGTGGAACAGCTTTCTTGGAGTCAAAACCGCCATCTTTCATCCGTCAAACAATTCGCTTGGTAAACCACAACCATTAACTCCTGCACCCACAAGAGAGATGAAGGGTGGACTTTGAAACGTACGGATAATTGGTATTTGTAGAATTACAAAGCGAATTTACAATGTAATCTTAGAAGATTTGATTGTACACTTGAAGTTTACGGCTCATCACGCTACTTTCAAAACTCTCAGGTTATTCTAAAATCTTCGGGTAAGTAATTTCAGTTCTCCTAGGAAGTTATTTGAAGATATGAAGGTTTGAACGGTATACAATATTTGATTTACAACTCATTACGAGCAAAATACTTTCGTGGTCGTGTAGTGTAGGCTTCGGCAGGATATCCCTGAAATGGAATATGATTGGACCAATTAGAGTGCTCTAATCCAACTCTATACCCACTCGAAATCTGAAGTTCAGAAACGAGTTTGGTCCTGCCAGAATTTTTGAATCTCAGCCTCTGCCTCCGGACAATGAGAACATCATAAAATGCTCGGGTCTTGAGGTAAAGCTAAAGTCAACTCAGCTCTCCGCAAAATGTCAAGCGAATTACTCGGGAACCCAAAACCGGAACGGTAAGGGTTTACTTTCAAATGTTATCAAAAATTAAATCATGACAAATTCTTACCTGTGAGAGATTGTTGAACCAGAGGCCAGCATTCTCGGAGATATTTTTCCCGATATTTTGGGAAAAGTGTTGCAAAAGAGCTTTCTTCCAGGAGTCCTGTTGGATTGTCTTCTTTGCTGAACTCGGGTAATTTCATTGCCCACGCGTTATCAATAGGTCCAGGTTTCTTGGAGTCGTCGTCATCCTCTTGCAGTTTAGACGACATGGATGAATCTTCCCTTACCTGTAAGTGATTTCAGGTTCATTTGGTCCAACAACAACGGGCATTATCAAATGACAAATAAAATGTCGTAAAATAATTACGCAACTTAATTCACAGAATTGCGTATCATCATGACCAAAGAAACTAGTCAATCGTACCATCGTCCGAAAGGTACACGGTACACCTACTAGCATGTTGTACGTTGTACTGTATACTTCGGATGTCGCAGTTCTGTCAAATGTCAAATCCATACCCGAAACAGTATAACATATTGTTCGCATTTTACATAATATGAACCCCACTTTGTATTTTTCTGATCTAAGAAAATCGTAACTGCAATTTGTGTTGACAGTTTCAGCCTACCGCTTCAATAGATTGGAAATTGTAAGGCGCAGCATATCGCAGACACACTCATACCTGATCTTGTCCGATCATCGAAAAGTCTATATCGCATTGTCATTGTCGCTAAATTCAGATATCTACAGGATATTTTACAGGTGCAGAATTAGTATATTTTTTTCAATTTCACAAAGCAATCTGTGAACACGATTGTCGCATATCCAATTTGCCAGGCTACTCATAATCCCAATCCATTCAAATAAAACGAATCATAAGATGATCAGAAGAAACACTAGTCGTGCTTTCGGCGCGACAGTCCTGTTTTCGGCTTTAAATTATTAAATATTATATTATTTCATCAAAATAATTTGAATTTATATTTCTAGAGTCGTAAAGAAGCGTTATTTTTTATTTTTAGTCGAGTTCCACAGGAACAGCAACAGTTCAATTCGTTTCATTGAAATTAATATCCCAAGTGACGTTGCAAAGGTTGACGGGATACTCTCGAACAAAATTCAAAAGAAATCTAAATACGGGGATGTAGGCACGGGATGTAGGCATTGCCCTTTCAACATTAGGATGTAGGCATCAGCGACCGTTGCATTAGTCCAACGAGTCCAACCCATTGATTTTCTTACATTCCAACAATCTCTACTAATAAAGCTACATTTCCTAGTATTTACAAAGTCAACTTTACGGAACAATGAAAATGTAGGCACGTAGTAAAATAGTATTTACTGACAATTCACATTAACTCCAGTTGCCAGTGATGCCTGAAATAAAAAGCAGTACAAGAAAATTTCTGCTGGATAATTTTGTTCGTACAAAATCGATATCGCAAGAAACTGAATAATTATTTTCTACATAACACTCTGCTCTGCCTTACTTTTTCATGATTTATTTTAACTTACCTTAGGTATTTTGTTCGTCCTTCAAAATTATATTGCTGTTTTTCACTATGACCGAACACTGACCACCGCCAAATCAATCGCAATAATTATTTATTGACTTATTAAACTGACAATTAGTAATGCATCTAAACATGTAATGTTTGGAATTCAGAACTTTCGAAAAAACTGAAAAATACACCACAATCTAACCTAATTTCGAATTTATTTCTCCACACGTGGTCAACTCTAACTCTAACTAAACTTGAAAAAGGAAATTGTGGATTTGAATTTTCGCCTAATTCGCGCTGATTCTTTTATGGTAATTCAAAGCGGGAATGAAATTCAATGATATTCCGTGAGTCAGACTTTTAATTTCGTTTGCAAATCGTTCGAAACGCAGTGACTAATTACTAATTTGTAACTGTAACTGATTAGTGATGTAATGCATTACATCACTGGTCATTATAAAACGACAGAAACTGGAATATTTTAAACCATATGTACCTTAGCTCCGGCCCAAGAGTGAAATAGTCTAGTAGTCGTCTCGTACGTCAGAATCTCGACAAGTGCATAATTAAACGTCTAAATAAATAATAATAATAAATTATTATATACTGACTGAGGAATTCAACTATTTAGTCGAAAATGTCAGGGTCAAGGTCACAAGCGGTAAGATTCTGAGATTTTACTAATCACCATAGCTATAAAATGTTACTTAATTCACGGGTTAAATTTTTCAAATCGATAAATTTTTATTGCTTCATTTCATTCATTAAGCCATATTTTTAAGTCACTACTGCACACAAGTCTTTTATTTTATACAAATTACATAATAATATGCAACTCTTTTTGAAACAGTAGTTCAAGTGGTCCTCTGTTGCCTCAGTCATGGTTAGGCTTTAATTCCCTGGGCAGACATGGTGGACTTGTCCGAATTGTCGGACGAGCTATATGTTTGTGTTTTAAAATAATTTGATACATATATATTTACTGAATAAAATGACGTTTGCTTTCGTATCTTTCAGGAACCGAATGTTGAACTGAGTAAAGCTCTTAGTTGGTTACTAAGACATAATGCTGTAAAGGAGAATGTACTAGTCCACCCAGGAGGATTCGTGAATATTAATGATGTCTTGAATCATAGACGTTTTAAAAGATTTACATTACAAGACATTGAGAAAGTTGTTTCAGGGAATGACAAGCAAAGATTCGCGATTAGAAGGAATCCTGACACAAATGAATTTCAAATTAGAGCAAATCAAGGACATTCATTTGAGGTACAACGATAAATTCTGTGAATTGAATTTTCTGCAGCAGAAAAGTCAATTATTGAAGAAATTATTTTTGATTATCTCGTTTGAATTTCCTTTTAGATTGAAGAACATGGATTGACACCGGTTACAAATCCGTCCGAGTTTCCAATTGTTGTCCACGGAACGTATTTTAGAGTGTGGAATTCAATTCAGAAGAAAGGTCTGAGTCGAATGAAAAGGAATCATATTCATTTTGCCATAGGTGAACGAGGAGACAAAGCCGTGATCAGTGGAATGAGGAGTTCAGCGGAAATTAATATTTACGTCGATTTGGCAAAAGCACTTACAGGTTAGGGAGTCAGCGGTTACTCATTGACGGAAACGGAGACGTTGCGATGACGGGGTAATATTTAATTTAAATTTTGTTCTGAATTTAGATGGAATCGAATTTTTTCGATCTGAAAACAATGTCATTTTGTGTCCTGGAAATTCCGAAGGGTTTTTGGAACCGAAATATTTCCTAAAAGTGGTCAACTCAAAAACTGGTAAGCCAAGCAGGGATGTCTAACGTTTTCGAATGTCATACACGTGTCACGTGTGGATCTAACTCTACTTTCTGTACATTTTTCAGGGTCTCTGCTACCTTTGTAGAGCTAGCCAATTTGAAAATTGGAAAGAAAAGTTGAAAAATTCTAATGCCGCTATTGCTAATATTAACTTTTCTGTGATACCCTCGACTAGGCAGTGCCTAAAGAGTGTAGAATTACTTATATATTTAGAATCGGAATCAAAAAGCTCGTTTTCATTTTTCATTGTACGCAGGCATAACAAAGAGACCCTGCGGTGGAATTCAAGATTAAATTGACCGCTAAGTCGGTACGTTTCAATTAGGCGGAATGCATTTAATATTTAAAAAAAAAAGTTTTCACACTCCAAGCATTTTGACGCCGCGAGTAACCAGGTAATTATGATGAAAAGCTTTATACAAATACACCTTTGACTAAAACATAATAAATTAGACGTTGAACGTAAAAACTGACTATATTCGTGTAGGTTAATCATCTTTTTCGTCAAGCTTAAAATCCTGTCGATACGCAAACTCTGTTTTGTAAGCTGGGCCATTAGAACAATTATTCTCACAAGTATAAACGACAATGGTTCCCCAATCTAATGCGCCAGAAACGGTCTCTTCCCCCAAATGGTTCAACAGTTGAGGCATAACTTGAAACTCAAATACTCTCGGGCCTTTGCAATAATCACATGATGGAATATCGACCTTTTCCAGTGTATCTTTACCAGAAACCCAGAGTGGTTCTCCAGTTCGATCATAGCGTAAAACTTGGTCCGAGTGGTAAGCAACCCGCCTCTTGAATTTATTGAAGGCTTTATCGGATTTGTATGAAGCAGCCTCCAGCATATCTTTTGTAGATGCAGAATCATCTGTAGAACATTTTTAATAGTGAATGCCTTTCGAAATTATGAGTTTTAATAGCCGCCTTCATATTTTGATGACATACCTAAGGTCCCGGCTTTCCCTTCTGAAACTAATTTTTTGTAATCCTCCAAAGCATTTTTTTTCTTGTCCTTCTTTGAGGTCTTTGGAATCACCTCGGTGTCAATTACAATTTCCATCTCCGGAAAATTATGTTTATTCTCTCCGACACTTCCAGTGGTCGGTTTAAAATCTAAAAAAGGTTTTATATAATTCATTATTGCTACATAGCAAGCAGTAAACCAGTTTAATTTGTACCAACCAGGGTCGACACATTCCGCCTTATGCCCTGATTTCCAATCCAACGTCTGATGCTCAGCAGTACAATAATTGACCTTCTTACAACTCCCACAATGTTGTGGACCCAATGACCCACATATTCGACATAATTTTACTCCGAATTCTTGGGGACCAATGTCAGCCAAACTTTTATCATCTCTCGGTGGCTCAGACGAATAAAATTCATTTTTGATTTTAAGCTGACATCGCAAAGCGACGAGATTCTTGTTTGAATTCCTCTCCACGCAGCAATGTTGTTTAGAACACAGGAACAGAAAAATGGTCCTGTGGAAAGTCTCATTTGAGTCCAGTGGGGCATAGATTTGAATTAGAAATCTCACTGGGCCATCACAAGATCCACATTTTAACTCTTTTGGAGAAGGCAATTCTTTTAGATCCAACCAGGATGGCTTTCCTCCCATTTTGGAAACAAAAAAAGCACTGGCGAGTCTCCAAGACTCAGATTGTTCTTCCACAAAACCAAGTTCCACTGGCTTTTCCTTTTCTGCGGCAACCACCAGTGCTGTCGCCATTCTGATAACTGGATTTCTGGATAATATAAAAATTTATATTCTCAATATACAACTTTTTGGTTGAATAGTTAATTGTAAAGTATTTCATACATGGTGACTATTAACTAATTTCGATGCTATTCTCAAATATTTCCAGGCATAAATAAACTAATTGTTAAATTCCTAAAAATATTAATTAAGCCGGCCACCAAAGTTATCCAATCTGTATAGCGAATCTTAGGTCAAGATTACGTCTATAAGAATGTATTTTCCTTCATCATAACTGCCATAAAACAAAATAAATTCCGAAAATACTAATTTGTTCAAAATCCCCCAGCTGTTAGCTAACACATTCTACTGTAT
>JAQFYE010001005.1:0-26719 GCA_034694305.1 Protaphorura glebata | reverse complement strand
TTCTTCAAAGCAAGACCGGATGAGAGTACTATTTCTGTCGGAGTCAATGCCTTTGTACTCCCGAAGTCTTAATTTATTTGTTCGTCCTTTTTATGGAAGCTCATATTTGGACAAAATCTTTCATATTGAACCTTTGGTGAACAATTATGACAGCCAGTAACAGTAAGACGTCTGCACGTAACAACTTAGAAACGCTGTAAATTGTTGCATGTGGTACGCGGAAAAAGCAAATCCTGATAAAGAGAGCTGGAAAAAATTACCACAGAATATTTGGAAGAACTACGAAATGTTGAAGCTATAAAACGACTACCTAACCGCTGAAGTTTTAGACTAGTTTTACACTCAAATTCATTGGACACCTTGTATGTCATGCAATACATGTAGTTCCATTTTATGTCAGCTGATTCAAATCTTTGTAAGGAAAGTCCGCTGAGTAATATCGGAAGACAAGTACTCAAAAACTTGTCTACCAAGGAGATAAGAAGAATAAGACAAAACTAAGGGATGAAAGTAAAAATTGTCTCTTGGGAGAACTTACACTGCAGTCGTGCCTTACTTTTATTCTAAGGTGTCTCAACCTTAATGTAACTGTTAACTCTAACGTACCTTCCGCACTTGACTCAAATGGAAAGTTCGCCTTCTCCAAAGTTCCAAGAAGTAAAATGCATCGTCCTAGACTTTTACATCCCACGAGTCATATTCAAAATTGCATTTCCAGACCTCTGGTATTTCCGGAGTTGAAGTGTCGTGTCGCATGTCAGCCGTCAGCGTTTACCAAATGTCAGTGTTGAAACAATATTGAAATCGAATTGAATTATCGATATATTATTTTTTGAATTTTCTAAAATATTTTGTTGTGAATTTACAGACCTCTGCGTCTAAATTAGCAATAGGTCACCCTAGTAGTAAGCGGAAAATTCTCCCTTAACTGTAGGTATTCCAATTTTCAGAAGCATCAAAATCTTACGCATGAGATGAAACCTGTTTGCACCTCATTATACAATGAAGTGACTTGAGAAACTGTTTTCATCATTAACTTTCATATTTCGTTCCAAAGTTTCCGAATGTCAAAATCTTCAAAGGCGCAATTTCCTGTTCTACTTCAAGCTCTCCAGGAGTCGACCCAATTCTGATGCTGAAACGTTTATTCTTGCTTTCTAGTAAAATCAGTAGTCGAATTCGTCACCCAACGTTAATTATTGCTTCTCGGATGCATTGTTAGAATATTCCCCTTGGAGCCTTGCCCTAGAGCTGATATAAATGTGAGTAATGTAATAGAATGTAGAGCGTCGGGGTCCAAGTGTAAATCGAAACACGCACCATGAATTATACTCACCGGAAAGTTTCTCCGAAACTTTTGAAAACTCATTAACGTGTCAAGCTCAAAATTCTGCTAATAATGGGAGCAAGTGAATAAGTTATTTTGTAGTGTGATCTGACATTTGTTTACGTGACCAGAATATTGAGTCGGCAGGGCGGTTCATAACGCTTGCAACTCGTGTGAGCTGACATGACAAACTTAAAAAATAATCAAGAAATAATCTCTTATTGTTGATGATTGTTTTTTTTGTCTTTACCAAGTCAAGAGAACTTTGGAATGATGTAGAAACTATAAGTTCGATTTTCTGATGAATTTCAGTCAGTCGGTAAGATAGTAGAATTTTTTAGGAGCCGGTTTCATCTATACACAATTGACGTTCCTAGCATTCCAATACAATTCAAACAAGCTGCCCTAATTCGTTTCCTTCAATCTACGGGGTGGTTCATAACCGTTTACCAAACTCTAAGAAATATAGACAATCTGTTATAAGGTCGTGAATTAATGAGAAACAATGTGATGCCGAAGAATACGGATTCGGAAGAATTTACGAATTCAATTTTATATAATATATTTTTTGACAATTTTTTAATTTGAAATAAAGTTGGGAGTTGACATTTTCATATGTAGACTAATATCCCTACCATAATAATATATCCGGAGGATAAGCACTCTCATATTGCTCGAACCATTCGGCATTCCTTCATTCAGTACCCGAAAATGCCATTAATTTGGTTCAATACTGGAGTGACGGGTCAATAAATACGATGTTCATAAGATTGAGCATCCAAAATTATGAGATTCCGAAATTCCTTTTTCTGACATGACGGATGTAGTCAGTGAGATCGGGTTAATACAAATTCTTGTATCTGGAAATTCCAAAGAAACATCTTTGAAGGTATCAGTGCTACACAAGAATTTAATCTGTGCAAAAATATTTAGCAAAGCGGAGCTGAATTCTTTTTGTTCTACAAAATAAACTCAATTGGCTAATCCACTTGATTTTATCTTCCTATTTGTTCTTATTGATCTCCGATGGATGATGAGAATCTTATGACCCAGGTCAAGTTGCCCTAAAACGGATTTGTTATTTTAATGGTTTGAAGAATTCAAATAGCCAACCCGAAGTCGAAACTCTCCGAATGAATGTCGGTTGAAGAATCAGCAATCCAAGCAGTAAAACCGAAGGACCGGCGCAGCTCCAAGAGATTTGTTGACATGGAAGGATAATCCGTGGTGATTGACAAGCAGGTTTGCAAATGCTTCAAAATTTCAAAGGTACTCATAATTTTTACACGTATGTCCGATTTTGAATGCAAGGTTCCTAGCACAATAAAATGTGAATTTCGAAAGTAATTCTCTGTCCCAGGATCCTTTTAATTTTAATTAACCTTGGTACGTTGGACTTGTATTACCTCGCGCACAAGAGGATTGACATTAATGATTTAAATATTAACAGCAATTATCAACTGGGGTTTTAAATAAATTTATTCATTTTTGTATCACTATTTCAAATACTACAACCACTGAACAGACCTCAAGGACAATACTCTTCTGAGAATGAATAAGACTGGGATCATCCGTTCAGGTCTGAGGAAACGTACGTTGTGTACAGCTATCCGTACACACTTCGTGTGTAAAAAGTTTTCCTCTGATGCATTTGCATGGCATACCACAGATTCGACCTCCAATTGAGGAAGTCGAATCGATAAGTTTTCATTTCAGGGTACTGAACCATCGTCCTTACCTGTCTCATTTGGATTTGTATTTCTCAAAGCCCTATGTGAACCTTGATCCGTCACCGTGTCCTTGATCGAGTGACATTTACTAACTACGCTACAAAATTCCCAGGACTTTCGGTACCTGGAAGAAGTCCCGTTAAGGAAGTTGTCCAGTTACCTGTGTAGTCTTTCATAAGAATCTGCGATCCTTTCTTTAACCAAATCGACATTAAGTCTCCGTTTTAAAATCTGAAATTTCACTCACCGAATACTTGGATATTTTCACAATTTTATTATTAAATTGATCTTTAAAATGAGGGACCATTACGAAGTTCTTAAAGTCAGGAAAGACGCAACTACGGAGGAGATAAAGACAGCGTAAGTCGATTTAATTTAATTTTAAAAATTAATATTTATTACTATTATTTCAATTATATTTAATTTTAAATTTGTTAACGTCAGAACGGAATTAGAACGCGCGTTTTCGTTTCCTAATTAATTCTTCTAGGGATTTTTTGTCTGTGTTTAACTTCCTTGGGTTATTATTTTATTTTAGATGGAAGAATTTAACCACAATTTAACATTTCCAGTGGTTATATTTTTTTAAAACAAAAAGAGATATAGACTAAAGGAATCCAAAATACAATGACAAGTTAGAAATAGAATTTTATTGCATGCATACTTAATTAGTTTTGATGTTAAATTTCAAGTTATATTGGGTCAGAATCTGACCTAATATAATTTGAAATATGTTTATTATGTGCGTTTTGTACAGGTATGAACGCCGCGTCTCAAAATGGCACCCGGACAAACACCCAAACCACCAGGATAAAGCGAACAAAAAATTTCGGGAAATTTCAAAGGCTTACGAAGTCCTTTCAAATGGTAAGTTCAACTTTATAGTTCATTATGTGCTGCAAACAATTGACAGTTGGAAGATTTGATGAGTTTGTATTCGGATTTTTGTGTAATGTATAACAATGAAACCTCTCATTGTCAAAATTACGTCGTTCGGCTTTGCTAGCCAAATACCACTCATTTCTATTATTTTTGTTAATTATGGGGATTGCGAACCCTATCCAAAACGTTATCTTGAAATTAGTTGTTGCGAGAAAAATTGCGACAGGGGAGAGTCACCTGAATCAGTGCAACTAAAATCAAAATGTTTAACTGATTTTCATTATTCAATATTTTTTTCGGCAATAATATTTCATTTTTTCGTATCTTTGTACAATTTCTCATGTCTTTGTAACGCGCTCTATTTGTACAAGTTTTTGCATGTTACATAATTTTTCACATTCCTAGGTATATGCTTCTTGTCGATCTTCTATATGCAATTTCACACATCTTTATATACAAATTGTGGACTTTTTATAAAATTTCCGTTCTATACAATTTTTCACGTTTACTTACATCGAATTTTAGGTAAGGTAATTTTTTGAATAGTTATGGACTCGGGGTATGATGCTTTTTTGGGCTGGCTTTAATACCTGTTTTGTTTTTGGGGTTGCTCATAAATTCGAAAACGTTTTGACGCAATGAGTATAGTCCACGCTTAGAATACATGGACACTGAATTCCTTTGGTTAGCAAATTAGCGCTGAAACTTGAAATGGGCTGAAAATTGAGAAAATGGTCCAAGAACTTTTTTTTTAAATTTAATTTGCAGCTGAATGTCGTCGAAATTTTGATCAAACCTCTCGGAATCATCGCCCACGAAATGGACATGGTCAATATAATTTCTCTCAGAATGTCATTGTCGGTGGGAGTGTTGGTGGTTTTTCTTCCACCACCTTAAACGGGTTGAACATAGGGAGCAACTTGGACATTGTTACAATCTCGGGTGCTGAGGTTTCCTGCAGTTCGACGAAATTCAAGAATGGGATCAAAATTACGACCCTGAAGTAAGTTGGATTTTATTTCATAATTTACAAAAAACACTGCACAGTCCTTAGTCCTTGCGTCAAATAGTATATAGACATTTGGATTTGGATGAATTGTTTATATGCTGTAGCTACTGAACTCCAGAACAACTTTTGCGAAGGTTTTACCCCTAAAAGTCAACCGTTTGCGCGCTAGAAATACACGAGTCAAATGCACTTTGTGAGGCCATATTATGCATCTGTGATGACGTCAAGAAGCGTATTCGCTCAGTGACTTTTCGGGTAGGACCTTCACGGAATTGGAAGAGCTCAATGTCTGCAACATATCAAATATTGAGCCAAATCCTTGTCGTACGCTGTGACATCTCAGAATTTATTTTACATGAAAATAGTTTAACATTTATCCAGCTTTCTAGTTGACTTTTTTTTTTAAATTATTTACTTAGGGTCATTAAGAATGGGCGTACGACCACGAAGGTGTTTGAGAATGATGTTCTGAAGTCCGAGACGGCTCTAGAGCCGCGCTGATGAGGGAGGATAAACGAATTTAAGGATAAATGTTCTCGCAGCTGACCTATCCATCCGGTGCTGCGTTATAGCAATCAAATTGAAGGAATAACTAGTCATCAGCTCTTTTTATGAATTAACATTAATTTTAAAAATATTTGTATAGGGAAAAGATTAAATAGTGCAGTAGGTTGTAGATAAGATGTTCTGAATTGTCAAATGGAAATAAGTAAATTCTCTTCAGGTCAATGGCCTTTCCTTTAAGTACTTTAAAATAATTGTACCTTTTTTAATGAATGGATTTTGATATAAACACCAAATAGTAAACAGTATACGAATTAAAATAAATTCAACTTTTAGACCAGAACCGACTACTTTGATAACATTTTATTCAATTAGTCGGTAGGAGAGTTTAAGTAAAAATATTTCTGATTAACACACGAATATTTTATTAACTGCAATTCTCAGATTGATGTGAAATTCTATAGGCAATTTCACTTTGAATTAATGTTAGTACACAATATTATACGCAATAACGAATGAGTATTATCAAAATCCGTAACACGTTGGGGGGAATATACCTTCACATTAAAGTAAACAACTCGAGTTTTGTAATGTCTAATCTTAGATAACACATATTACATTCTTGGAGGTTCCTCAGAGTGAATCAAAAAATACATTGGTCTTTTGTTGAAATGGGTCAGTCACGAAGAGCAGGGTGGTTCATAACGACTCGCATGCAACTCGTGTGAGCTGACATTACAAACTTAAAAAAAATAATCAGGAAATTATTTCCTATATTAGTTCATGATTATTTCTATTTTGTCTTTAGCAAGTCAAGAGAACTTTAGAATGATGTAGAAACTACACACAATAAATAAGTTCGATTTTCTGATGAATTTCAGTCACAGTGAAATAGTAGAAATTTTTAATAGCCGGTTTCATTTATACATACACTATTGACGTTCCTAGCATTCCATTACATTTCAAACAAGTTACACTAATTTGTTGCCTTCAATCTACGGGTGGTCCATAACCAATAACCATTTACCAAACTCGGAGAAATATGGACAATCTCTTCTTAAGGTCGTGAATCAGAATTAATGAGAAACAATGTGATATCGAAGGTTAGGGATTCGGAAGAATTTACGAATTCAATTTCATATAAACATTTCTTTAACAATTTTTTTATTTGACATAAAGTTGGGAGTTGACATTTTTGTGTGCAGACAAAGGTCCCTACCATAATATTATATATCCGGTGGGTCACCACTCTCATGTTGTTCGAACCATTCCTTCATTCAATGCCCGAAAATGCCATTAACTTCGTTTAATACTGGAGTGACGGGTCAATAAATACAAAAATACTATGTTCATAAGATTGAGCATCCAAAATTATGAAATTCCGAAATTCCTTTTTCTGACATGACGGATGTAGTCAGTGAGATCGGGTTAATACAAATTCTTGTATCTGGAAATTCCAAAGAAACATCTTTGAAGGTATCAGTGCTACACAAGAATTTAATCTGTGCAAAGATATTTAGCAAAGCGGAGCTGAATTCTTTTTGTTCTACAAAATAAACTCAATTGGCTAATCCACTTGATTTTATCTTCCTATTTGTTCTTATTGATCTCCGACGAATGATGAGAATCTCACGGGCCCCGCTAAAATACCCTAAAACGGGTTGCTTATTTTAATGGTTTGAAGAATTTGAGTTGCTTTTTCATTTCGAGATTGGAAGCGCACAGGAATCGCCAACCCGAAATCTAAACGTTCAGAATGAAATCAATTGCCGCCAGAAACCCTCAGCAATCCGAGCAGTAAATCCGAAGGATTTAAGCTTCAAGTGATATGTTGACATGAAAGGATAATCTATTATGATTGACAAGCAAGTCCACAAATGCTTCAAAATTTCAAATGTACTCATAATTTTTACACCTGCATGTCCGATTTTGAACGCTAAGTTTGTAGCAAAATAAAAGATGAATCAGTAGTATTGGTCTTACAACCACGGCACTGGTGCTCTGTGCAGCATTTCATATAGTAACTTAGGTTTCAAAATTTCAAGAATTATGAAACATCTTGTGATATTCACACTAGCGTGCACATCCATAGCATTTGTGTCTGGTCAGTACGATGCAACATGGGAAAGTTTAGAATCACGTCCCTTGCCAAAATGGTTCGATGAAAGTAAGATTGGCATTTTTATCCATTGGGGAGTTTACAGCGTTCCAGGATTCGCTGGATACAAGGACTATGCAACACATTATGCCGCCTGGTTCTGGAATGACTGGATTTGTAAGTGGACAATGCGTTTTTTGAATGTCGCGATTCGTCTTATTACTAATTTGGACACTTTTGAGGTCGAAGGAAGGAAAATCTAATAACCAATTCTTGCATGATATTCCATGACCGCTCGGTTTTGTCATTGTCCGCCCCCGACAGTCACATGAGCATGAGGAAAAGCTGAAGCCCGATAGAGAGACCTGGACCTTCCAATTTAAATGCCATCATATTTCACAATTTACACGGCAACAAAATTAAAGAGGTGGTGCCAATCGTACTTCGAATTGAGTTTCCTAGTAATCCTAGTACTCCTATTAAATTCCAGATAACTGACAGTACGGGAATGGTAGATCCGCCAAAAGCATGAAATCCGAAGTATTAAATCGGAACTTTCTGCATGTTGCTAAAATGCAATAATCGTTTCAGATTTCTCGAATATACGGTAAATGTCTGCAGATCACCCCCTACAGAATTGATACAATACTTTCAAAGTAGGTAATGCGTGCTGTTACCAATTCAGATTTGGGTTGACGATCAAGTTAGTTAACTACAGAAAAACATCAACCAAGATTAACGGGTTAAATTATGTCATTCTAATGCACAACAAATTCACTTTAGAAGCAGCATCGAAATGCCATACGACAAGCAAGGGTTGCTTGCATTAGTGAATTATGAAATACTTGTAGTAAAATTAATACAGCAGGTGTGGTTTCAATCAATTGTGTTTTGTATTCTATCAATTTGATTGACATAATCACTTAATTCCTGTATTACACGAAAAGTACATTGAATTTGTCATTTTCAAGCCTTGGAGAGTAATCCGGCTGTCAATTCAAGCCGAATTCAACATTACGGATACTCTGTATGTTTGAATACAAGGGGTAGCACTCTAAAGAAAAAACAAACAAACAAACAACGGGAATAAGCTCAGAGTTCCAATACTATGTAATACTACCTGATACCTTACATTTATCGCCTAGGCTTACTGTGCGATGCAACACATTAAATTGTTTTGAACAGTTTAGTTTTGTGCATTGCACATTTGCACATTGCATTGCTACAAAAGTAGGTAGATGTAAAAAAATAATTTCTACAATAGGTTTAATTTGTTGTAAAACTCAGACAATTTGCTGAAAGTCTTCGATTTGATTTCAGATGGATCGACAGAGCACATTGAATATATGGCCAAAAATTATCCACCAGATTTCACTTACCAGAAGTTTGCACCAAAATTCAGAGCAGAGCATTTTGATCCGGATTATTGGACAGATGTTTTTGCCAAATCTGGAGCCAGGTTAGTTCACCACTAACGATAAGAGCTTGAGCTTTTCACCTGATAATTAAAAACCTAGTCCTCAATTTAGTAAATGGGCCAAATTCCGCTTCATTAAATTATGACAGTTTAGCAAAAGTTTTTCATCCGCACGATTAGATCAGCATTAATTCGATATAATTTACAGATACGTGGTCTTGACCGCCAAACATCATGAAGGATACAGCTTGTACCCTTCACAATATTCCTTTGGCTGGAATTCACAAGACGTAGGTCCTAAGCGCGATCTAGTGGGTGAGTATCATAATCACATAACCTGAACATTGTACATCATATAATAAAATGGCGGACTGTAATTCTAAATACGCTGTTCCTGCCGTTTCTAGGTGATTTAGCCAAATCGTTGCGAGAAAGGACAGACTTGAAATTTGGACTCTACCATTCGCGATACGAATGGTTTAATCCGCACTTCCTTAGTGACAAGGAAAATAAATTCCATACGGATGACTTTGTTAAATACAAAACTGGGCCGGAGCTCTATGAAATGGTATAAGTACATTTTTAGGATTATATTTTTAATTTTTTTTGCGGTATACTCACTTTTAGCCACCAAACTGATCTCATACAATCGATCCAGTGATGATCATAAAACCAACTGCATAAAAAAATTAAAACCCGGACGTTACGTTCTTAATAATCTGCCATTATTGTCTAAGGTAAATTTGTACAAACCGGAAATTGTCTGGTCTGACGGACAAGGAGATGCACACTCAGACTACTGGCAAGCCAAGGAGTTTCTTGCCTGGCTTTATAACGAAAGCCCAGTCAGTGACACGGTAGTGTCCAATGATCGATGGGGAAATGGTCAGTCACTCTCTACGCCTTATATTCCGGTAAAAGAAATTATAATGCAAAACTGTTTTACGTAGACACACTGTGCAGATACGGAGGTTTCAAGACCTGTGATGATCATTTCAATCCTGGTATGAACAGCATTTCAACAACAACTACTACAAATGACTCCAATGTGACACTGACAATTCTATATCAAAATAGGTGTTCTTCAACCGTTTAAGTGGGAAAATTGCATGACGTTGGACAAACATGCTTTCTCAATACGAACCAATGCAAAACTTCAAGATTATCTGACTCCGGAAGAACTCATGAAAGTTTTGGTTGAAACTGTTTCTTGTGGAGGTAATCATTGTGGTTTATCGATTGTCTTCATTAATTGTATATTTCATTGGTCGATTACGATTTGAAAAACTTAGTCACATGTACATTTTAAATAATTTTAATTTATGGACGCCAAATCTTAAAGCATTGCCTTATATTTAATTTATGATGTACAGGAAATATGCTGGTGAATGTTGGCCCATCTGCGGACGGGATGATTGTCCCGATACAAGAAGAACGTCTCTTGCAACTTGGAGAATGGCTCGAAATAAATGGCGAAGGTGTATACGAGTCCGTGCCGTGGGAATTTCAGAATGACACAATCACATCTGGAGTCTGGTAAAATCTTTGTTCAAATATTCAAATGTTGTACTTGAAATTTTGGAAACTTCATTTTATAACTTGGTGTAGGTACACAAGTAATCCATCCCGGAAAAATGTCTACGCATTTTTCTTAAACTGGCCGGGTCTCCAAATATATTTGTCATCCGTGAACCCTAGCATCGTTAATGAAGTCACGATGCTTGGTGCACAAGGAAGTCTACTTGTAAGTGGACTTCTTAATGAATGGGGAATAGTTATGCTTGTGTAAAATTAGCGAAGTACACTGCTAAATACACCATCTGTTTCGACTTTCAGTGGTCATCAGCAGCTCCAATGCCAGGGATTATTGTGTACCTACCCAGACCAGATCAAATTCGGTCCAAGTGGGCATGGACTCTGGTCATCAATCAAATCTAAATAAATATGCCGACGATGAATTTATCCTTGGGATAATGATTTTACCAAGAATAAATTTCTTTGGAAAAATTAAATTCGAAGATTTGCTTGACCATTGATTATTGAACTCTCGTATGTCAAATTTTATGAAAAATGCAATAACGAGCGTCATTTGCATAATATAGTGTGAAAGCATTTCAGATGTATTCAACACAATGTCAGCATTGAGATGGCTGTGTTTAATTAACCTCACTAAATTAAGTAAATTATCTCACATATCCAATGAAAAGCAATTTATTGCCTAATTATAATTTAAAATTCCACCACATCCTCTTCAAGCTAAAAGCCGTTTCGTGTCCGTCCCGTTGCCCGTGTCCGTGTCCCTAAGGAATGGCAAATGGTAAGACCTTGAACTAGTTGATATCTCAATTGAGTTCAAAATTTTATGATTTCCTTCCCACTTGACACCAATTAGTTTCTAGAATTGACTTTACCTTCATCTAATTTCCGTAAGAATTGTATAGAACGAGTGTCACTCGCGTCATCATTAATTAGGAATTAAGTGCGTTGATAAGACTAAGTCGAGTATATATTTGGGAGATTTTCCATATTCTTCCTCCTAGTTGGTAAAACTTTCTGAAATAATTAACGGTCAAAATGTTAACTCCGACTTCGGTTCTGTTCTCAACTTTCGCACTTTTTCTTTTAACAAATGGGCAAAGAGTCCCGGCTGTTCCATATAATAGCAACGTTCGCTGGGATCCAAACGTGAACTTAACATTCGTCATATCTATCAAGTACGTTGTAACAAAGCGCAATAAAACATTGTTTTAACGTGTTGACCTTTAGAGTCGACACAGGGGTTTTCGTTTGACCGCTACAGGTCAAGCGGTCATCTCTTCTGCCCGGAATCCCGTCTTCGTTTCACTTTTCCATCTTGTTGCGATGTAACAACATTTTTTGGCACACAAGCTTGCGGCAACAATTATTCTCATTGAATTGCTGCTGTCCATTTTAATGCAATTAAGGCGTAATCTTTAATTTGGTCATTAATTGAACATTTAAAACAAAACAGCGGTATTGCAAACGGTGGGATCGGAAACGTTGACCCTTACGTCAAACTGTATTCAGTAGTGGGAGATGCAGCGCCGGAGAAATTTGCAACTTCTGATGTCGTGAAAAATACTCCGGACCCAGAATTTACAACGGCATTTTCTTACGTCTGGAAACGTGGAACCGGCCAAGTACTGTTTAGATAAAAATATTCGCAACAACATACACGAGTCCCGAATATGATATTATTTGAGTGCATCTTGGGGCATTTTATTTGCAGAAATTGATATTTAAACTGAAGAATTCAAACACACTTCGAGATACTACATTGGCAAACGTCACCGTAGATGTTGACCAGTACGTGGCTCAAAGAGAGAAGCTGAATGTGACCTTCAACCCTGCTACAGGTGGAACACTTTTAATCCAAAAGACAAATCCGGTGCGGTTCCGTCTGTTCGCCCGGTAAGATGAAGTTAAATTATATGGAAAACATTTCTAATTAAAAGAAATAGAATCCAGATTGAAAGTTTTGATTAATTTGATAGAGACTTGCCAAGATTGGACCCTCCATTCAATAAAGGAAAAAGTGATCCATTTGTTAACATTTATTGGAGCCGTGGGTCAAGTGGCACGCAACACAAGTTGGCCAAATCATCTACTATAGATAATGTTGAGAATGCTGATTGGAATGAAACATTTGAGTTCCCACAATATATCCGAGGAACGGATTTGGTAAGGCCCTCATATTGGCAGAATACCGTTTGCATAAACTATAATTGATACTAATGACAATATTAACATGAAATCTCGAGAGGTGGTTAAGACTAGACTGATTTAAGTTATGAGAAGTATGCATATCATTGTTCTTATTTTCTTTTCAGTGGTTGCACTTCAAAGTTAAGGATGAAGACGGCATTGGTAAAGATGAAGATTTGGGTGACGCACTTCTCGATGTGGATAATTTTGTTGAGAAGCGTGCAAGAAAAATTTTGAATCTTGGAAAAGCTGGAGGCGGTAAAGCTACCCTTGGCGTTACACCATCATCATAAAGAGGATTGACAATAAATCTTTGGAAATTATTGCACTTTTTTTCTTCATTCTCTCACTATAACCTTTTGAAATTAAATATCATAATATTAAATCTGAAGGCACAAAGTATATTCACATGATTTAACTAGAATTATACCACTCAAAATTGCAAGCAAGTGAGACGCGAAAGCCGTTTCAGTTGAAGAAAGATAGTCACTGACCGACGAAAGGTTTTTCTTGACATGCCTTGTACGAAATGTAAAATATGCATGTGATAGTGATAATGCTTATAACAGTGTGTAAAGAAACAAGAGCACGCATAAAGCAGTCACAAGAATTGGTTTATTCTTCAAAATTTGGTTCGGTCACAGCAGTAGTGCACAATAGTAGTCGTAATATGAATTGTAATTAAAGATTGGGACAACTTTTCTCAGTGAAGAGCAAATGAGTATAAGGCATATTGTGTCGGAAATAGCAGAGACCAATTTGAGTTATCTTACAATCTCCCAACGAGCCCAAATCCAAATGGAGCAGCGGAAGGTGCAACAACTCGACCAAAGATTGGTCCGATATCTGAAAAATGAACAAATCGTTTACGATATTAGTATACGTGAGATAGTTTACTCTAAATTGGCTAGGCATTTTGGAAAATCAGAGTTTTGTAAATAAAGGGCTACCTTTCAAGTATGTTTACCCCCCTAGTATTACAAAAATCGAAAGTGGTGATAGATAAATACACAAAAGGCTTTCTTATTTGGTCAGTCTTTCCAAAATAAATTGTTGTAAACAAGAGGACCAAGTTTGGTCTAACTTCGCAGGAAACTAATAATATCCGAATAATTCAAATTTAATGCCAGTCTGCACATCATGTCTGCTGGAAGGATACAACCCTCACCATTGAGCCTGCCTCGACAGCTGCGTGCGACAACGGGCTCCTTAAATACCGTAAATGACTAAATAGAGACCCGCAGCTCTATTCATTCGCGTGGGTTCAGACGTCAAGGACTTTCACCACTTTCTCCATTACGTTACATGTATAGAAATCTGGGGAAAGACCCTAGCTCTGTTCGAACGCCGCGCCGCGTTCTAAACAGCACCAGGCCTTTATTAGATCATTTACGGTAATTTTAACATATTCCGATTTTGGATCGTACGCACTATACGTACCTTGCAATTACGGAGACACAGATTCGTCAAATTCTTCAAGTGCTTGACTCCATACAAAAGTGAGACATCCGTAATGAACATTTTCCCAGCACAAGCCAATGTCAGGCGTTGTAGCTCTGTGTAATTACGCAAATTAGTTAGAAATTTCGAGTATTAAATTTCTAACTACAATTCTCACTTGGTAAGTTTTCAATTGAGTCTTTTGTCTTTTTCCAAGCATTGTTTTCCGTCTTTCGGGCTGCTCTAAAATAATCATTTCGCAAGAAATCACAATGTTTCTTTGGAATACCCGTAATCCCAGTATCCGTTGCCAATGAGGTTAAGTACATGTGAAGTTCTTCTAATTGTTGTCCAAAATTGTAAATGACCCCTAGGATTCTGTCAGTCACATATAACTTGAGTTTTTTAAGTTGGGGAAAACCCTTCAAGATCCCTTCCAAGGCATCCTCGTCATGAAAGTAGAATGGTAAGCTCAATTCGTTTAGTTTCAAATGCGGAGTCAGCCTATTATTACACAATTAGCTTTGTCAATTTAAGTAATTAATACTGCTTAGTTATTCTTTAAATAAGAAATTTTTAAGTCGTTTAATTATTGACGACTTAAAAATAATTAGTGGAGCTGACTTATCGGGGATAGCCAATTGAACTTCATCCTCTCCGTGTCTTTCGTTTGGGTCATCAATGGCAAGGAATGTCAGTTTCGGAAAACTATTTTTGACGAATGTGAGTGGTCCGAATAGTTTCCAATCCTCTAACTCTAACTTCCTAAGACTCAACATTTTTGGAAAGCTGACCTGACAAGTGTAACCCCGGACCTCACCGTCAGTCCCGGCTCTGAAAGCTGGCAGGGTCAACTCTTCCAGAGTAAAAGCCAGAGTTTGAAGAAGTGGTTCCAAATAAATTTTCCCAATCGCATTATTTGTCTTCTGAACTCGACTCAAATTAAGAACTTTGAGGTGGAAGCCACACAGTTCAATCCGAATCAAATGATCATTATTGAACTCAAGAGGACGAATGATTTGGAATATTTTGAGTTCAGGTAGTGTGTAATTTGGATTTTTCAAAAGCCAAAAAATTTTATCCAAACATTTCCCATGAGCTTGTTGTACGATGAATGTGGACAAGTTCGGCATAGCTGTGAAAATATCACATAGAAATTCTACGCTGTAAGCAGACCCGCCGTAGAGGGTCAATGAGGTCATGTTCGGAAACACTGTGTCCCTTCTCCCGGTCATGGGGCAAGGTCGTGAGAATAAGAAAGAGCCGCTGGCTAATTCGTCTGGGATTGCGCTCAATGAGATTGACTGTAAATACGGACACTGGAAAAGTAGACTGACCAAGTCTTCACGACTGAAAACGTCAACAGTTTCCCAGGGGCGGAGTCTGAGGGAAACAATTCGGTGTCCGTAGTATTTCATGAATTTTCGGCAAGTCAATTGGAAATTACTGTTGAAAGAGTACACGAAATTTTGAGGTAGAAGGCAGAGGTCCTTGGCCAAGGCTTCTAAGGCACCATCAATATCCTTGGCACACATTTTTCGACAGTCAAACTCTGTTTTGTCTGGGAGAAGGTCCAAGGCAACTTTGTTCCAATTTTTACAAATCTCACGACATTTCTTCAGGTCATCCACGCCAAGGTTATTGAAGGTTCGGACAATGACCTGTCGTGTGAGGGGACATTTCATTAATTTTACCAAATAGGGAAATTATCTGCAAGCTTACCAGACGATTCAAAAGTGGATGCGGTTTGATAATCTTGTCTTCTGGGCCGGTCGTAAAGGATTCCTTGGAGTCCATGTTTAATTTTGAAGATTCTATTTAAGAAATAATACGATCTACAGGAATTATTGTCATTGCAGGCTTTATAATTTTATTTTATTATCCAACTGTTATACATAACATATCAGGTCCGAATATTGACAACAGTGAAAACTGATATTCTTGACCTTACTAAAAGAAATTAACTAACTGATTTCACCAATGAATTTCCAGAATGACTTATTATACAAAATTATATATACAATAATTATAAAATTGAATTTACCTGCTGTAACCGCTGTCCCGGAATTACTATTAGTCTTGTTTCTCAATTTTGAAAATAGCCTGAAACACATTTCTACAACTCAAGAAAAAGATACCAAATTATGTCAAAATATCGTCTCAATATTTTGTAAGCTATTCGTTTATTTACTAGATACGTTATGGCAACAATTTCACAAGAGCTGACATTTTCTCATTAACGATCATCTCCCAAACTTTCAGAATTCCACGGGGATAAGAGAAATATGAATTCAGTGTTTAAAATTACAAAATTTATCGTCTTCGTGAATGTGTACTTGATAGAAATTACAAAACGTTATGTTATGGTCTTCAACAAATATCTAGAATCTACCTAATTCCAGATTCGAACCTCTCACTATGTTGTTTAATTCATTGCCGTAATTTCTTACGTAGACATATATCTTACATTTAATAGCAAGCAAATGCTCGAAACGCCTTGTTAGGCATTCTTGACATTCGTTGTCCAGCATTGCATATTGACATATGCATAACCATTCAAATGTTTGAATCGTACTCCAAAAAAATAACCGCTGGAAGTAATTTCTGAATAAAGTACTTGTTAACTCTTGGACAAAATCGTTTAATAAAGCTTAACCGTTCGGGCTCTCGTCTTCTCAAGTTGCTTGCAGAAAAGCTATTCGCTTTGCCTTAAGTGGGTTTAAAAACAAAAGTCTTACTCAAATTAACTTACCAAAATAACCACTAAATCCAAAACGGCAAGAATGTTTGCTTGACTTTAGACGGATACTTTCGAATATACAGTTCGAAGATTTCGACACTTCAAAATTCTAATACTAACCATCTCAGTGAATAATTTGAATTCACAAAAGTATTTCAAGATGGAATTAGACAGTTTTCTCATAATAAATAGATCGATCTTACGACTAAATGTATAAGAATGATATACTGTTTTTATTGCTGTTTCAATTAAAGTAAAGCTTCAAGTTCAAATCCTAATGGTATGGCATTCGTACTATTATTATACTTTGTATCATTAAGAATTCAACGAACCTGAGAATTAATTCCGGTCTCAATATTACTAAAAAAAGACAGTAGCTATCTAAACAAGAATCACTAACGACTGACGACTATAGACTCTACAGTACGGGTATTACTAATTACTAGTAAAGTCTGACAAAATAATTAATAACGTATCTTAACTCATAATCTTTTTCATTCGGGATCGGATATTTTACTTTCTACATATACTGGACTTGTTATAATATGTTTAAGTTTACTTTATAATTGAGTTACTAAACCATAAAATTTCTACACAATGAAGAATTAATTGAAAAATATAACAGCGATTGATTCTATGTTTGGTCACAAAGGATTATAGAAGTGTCCGGCACTAATAAAAGTACACTCAATCTTGATAGGACTCGGATTACAAAAAATTCCGATTTACAAAGTCAGAAAAATATAGCTGGGACTGGTTAGAACTTTTGTCAATAAGTTATGAGCGCAAAATTTCCAATTCACACTTCAAATCTTTTCCTTCCTCCCCAATTTCATCACAAAATTGGATTGCTTCGTCAGCCAATCCACAATCGAAAATGAAACGAGCAAAGTCTAGCCCTATTGCTAACTTCACATGATTGCCTACTCCTGATAAATCAATGCCATTTTGTTCACAGATCAAAAGAAGAAGATAACACAAATGTCGTTGTCGTCCACCGAATAAAACTTCAATAGCACGATCAAATTTACCGATATAAGCATAAATACAAGCTGATTTAAGAACATGCCTATGACTATTTAAAAATTGTCCATATTTTGCAAGGCTGTCAGTCGTCTGCTTCAAATTCTGTGAAGTTTTACTGAGCAAAACAGCTTTACTCCAGTCATTTGCAGACTCGACATATTTGGCTACTTCGGTATGTTTTGAAAGAAGGCACAACATTTCTAACCCTTCCTCCGCTTCTCCAGAAGCAATAAGGTTCGTTGCCACAATTTTAAGAACCTGCGTGGAGACAAAATAAAACAATAAATAATACTTTCTTGATGTGAGAAGGAATCCCCGAATTGACCTTAATATTAAAAAACCAAACACTTTTATTACTTACAGCTTTGGTAGATTCCGGGAGTGAACTTGAGCCAACACTTAATGCTGCCTTCATCCCATTGGAAACGTATTGAACAGGATCCGATGGTTCCATGTCAAGAAGAATTTCGGCCGCTTTTTCAACCTCACCTGGCAAAATTTATGTTGGATTTATTGATGTTTATTTAAACTTTTATACTACATCAGAGCTATGGCAGGAATATGCGGCCAATTTTCGTAGGATACGGAGATTTGCCAAAATTAGTTCGACAGCTAGGCCATTCCGAACCAATTCTCATGTTACCATTTTCTAATTAATGGTTTCCGATATAAATCATTTTCAGGAATTTAGCTGAACGTCGAATGAATACGAGGCGTTAAAATGTTTCGAGGGTCGGAAAAATAAAATGGCGAATATCCGAAAAGAATCATGACCAGAACACCAAGAGGTAGAAATCGGACGGCTCGAAAAATGGTTGAAATCCTGCGGAAGGCCTTTATAGCTGTGGGAAATTTTTTTTCCCGATAAATGTCATTCGCGGTAAATATTATGAGTTATTTCTTTCTCGCCAACCAAGTGCCAACGTTGTGGTCGGAAAATCCGACGTGCTTGTCCGATATCTGCGGACAAGATACAAAGGGCCATCGTAAAATAATACATTGAAAGCAAACTCACCCGCCCAAAGCAGAGCCTTAGCCACTTCCTCCCTCTTCGTAATATCACATATCCACACACAATTGGCTAATTTGACAAAAACGTCAGTGTAGAATCGGTTATCGCTAAAAATACCGTAGCACATTTCTTTCGGTTTGAAGTCTGGGTTTGTCACCTTACTTAAAGAATTCATAACCACAGACCAAAAATTGGCTTCATCGAATGCACACAATTCTTCAAAAAGATCAACGACAGAATGTCGATTAGTTTTGAGTTCACCAGAGTTTCTCAAACTTAAAATTCTTGTGCATCGGGCGGCAGACGGAAGGAAGTATTGATAACCGGAAAGAACTTTTGTTGGGATCCAAAGTTTGGTATCGTCGGCAGTAGACACAAATTTGATTCCACCTGAGTTTCTTGGAATGGTTGCTAAATATCCGTTCATCCATGCTACATCAACAGCTTTGAATGGTTTTCCATCGTACAGAGTAACCACTTTTTTGGCCTACACCAAAACAAGTAAAATATCAATATTAGTAAGCTTATATTGAGTATAAATATCAATAAGCTTTATGATAAATGAAAAAATTCTTCCCGTCGCTATTGCTTAAGTTAAGTACTTACCGTTGCTAAATTCCATAATTCAATTTGGTCATTAAAATGAGCAACAAAGAGCCCAGAATTATCTCCAGTTCCGCCTACAATACCCAACAATGGGCCACGTCCGAGGACAACTCCAGGGGATGCAGCCTTTTTTTCAGTGTCGTAAATAACAAGTGTTCCACTAGAGTCAGCACGATAGACCAGTTTTCCTCGCGTAACCAAACTAACTGGAATGCCTCCCAAATTATTTCCTGTGTCCAATTTAACGCAAGTTGCGTTAGAGAAACGACTTCTTTCAGTTCTAAATGTGAAGAGAAGTGTTCCCAAGTCCGTAAGGTAAAAAGTTTCTTCCCTATTTCATAGAATTAATATCAAATTTAACTGCCAATTCAAAAGAAAATAAATAAATCGTGAAATTCGAAATATTGCGACTCAAGTATTTACTTGGATCCTTCCGTTGCTTCCTTCCACACTGCACAAGTAATTGGCGGCAGTTTACTCGGCAAAGTTTTGATGAGTTGTCTTCTAGGAATATCCCAAAGTTCACAAGCGGCCATCCCATTCTAATAAAGTCAAACGTAACTTAATACACTGGAATTGGCGAAAATTCTAAAGCAGTAATTACAGTTGGCAGGATAACTCATGGACACGCATAACATATGGAATCGCCGCTTACGAAAACAATATTAAACCAAATAAAAGACTAACTTTGTAAACAAGAACAAAGTATTGTTTCAAGGGAGATATCTGAAGTGCGGCAATGTGGTACGGATCGTCCTGCTTGAGTACACGACTGGCCCCGGTGGATATTTCCGTTAGCGTCATTTCGCATTTTGGATTCCTAACGAAAAAGAACGAAATTGTTATGGTTAAATGGTTATTTAAGCGATGGGTATGTACCTATGTACGTAATTTTAAAATTAAACAACTTACGCCGAAAAGCTCAAGTTGGCATAAGAAATTATCTCCGTGTCGCTGAGAAACTCAATGCCACAGACTGCCGTGCTGGAATGTATCAAGAATCTTTTCGTGATGACACACTTTCTTTGGACACCATTGTCCCTGACATTGATGACCAAAATGAAACCATTCGAAGTTCCAACTAGAACTAAATCCTTCTGAGGTCTGGACTGAATGCAAGTTAAAGTTCCAATAGACGTCGTTCCTTTCTTCAATTTGAATCTGACTGCATCTGTTTCTGGCTCCACAATGGTTCTTAACAATTCATCCAAACTTAAATTAAGATTCGAATCTTCACTACTGTCCCCTCTGGCTAATTTCTCATCCGAAAGATCACGCACAATTTGATTTTCCTTTTCTTGGATTGTCATGGGGGCAAATGGCGTCATAGGTGTAGAAAAATGCTTCAGTTTGTTTTTGTCTTCCTTATCATCCTTGGAGACCCGAATTATATCGTAGCGGAGATATCGACCGTCACATAAATGTAAAATTACTGTATTTTCCTTTGCCCTATCCAACATGGCCCCAAGGACTTCTGGTTTCTTCGATGATAATCTTGGAGTATCACTACAGCATATTGTCTCCAAATTGACGAGTAGAGTATGATTTCCAGATATGACGTATTTCCTGAGAAAGATCCCTCCATTTTCATGCATTGTTAAAATCACAGGTCGTTTGTGGGATAAGATAACAGAGACTAGGCTGGAACACGTCCGCTCCACGGAGAATGTATTCAGAATCACTTTGAAATATGTGTTGATAAGGAGAATTTCCTTTGAATTTGATACGACGACATGGTCTTTTAAGTTTGGATGAAATTGAACAGCTCCATCTGGCCTTTGAAAATTTTGGGAATTTGGATTAGGATAATCTGATCCTACAATCATTTCGGAAACTAATTTACGAATCCCGGACGATGAACTATGGCGTTTGCTCTGAGGGGCTTGTTCAGTAGTATGTGATCCATGTGCAGTGGGGCTAGCTGAATTTGCCCTGTTGAATTTCACCTTTCCAGTGATGAGAATTTTGTCTTGCTTCATTTTGAGCGGGTCCCATTGATTAACAAAATATAAGGCTGTCTCAGAAAGGAACGCTAGTGACGACGAAAAATTACAACAGAATGGATCACAATCGAAGTCAAAAACTAACAATTCAGTCATTCCACGAATTGATTCCGTGACGGAAATATTTTGATGAGCAGATGTGATCACGTCCAAGACGACAAACAAATTTCCCGAATATAACAGAAAAAGTTTTGTCTTTTGCCAGGCATCTGCACCATTGGACCACTTGACACTTAGCAAAGGCTTGACGTCTGAATGTGTAAAACTGGAAATCATTTGACACTTCTCAACGTCCCAAAATACTAGAGTATTGGACGTGTCTGTGGAAATTAGGTCACGTGGTTGCCTCTCCGGCTTCTCGGACAGAATGGGACGGGCGTGTGGGTTCCAAAGGACCTATAAATATAAAAAAAGTCAGTAACTCTGACTTACTCTGACTTCTGAGTAACGGTGACCAGTAATTCGTCATTACTATAAATAAATTTTACCCGGTTCACTGATGACTTGTGTTCAGACGGTAAAATAACAAGTGGGCTCAAGAGTGTGGTGTCCAGTATAACCACGTCATTTCCGTTTCCGACAGCAGCTAACCCATTCGGTGACCTGGAAAAAAAATTATTGAATTATATACTTAAGCGTTCAGTATGTTTTAAAAAAAATTCCAACAGTAGTTTAAATTCTTAACATGTATGCCTGATACACACTGCCGAATATAAGATTAACGAGTTCCAGAAAATTCCCTACCAACATTATAAGCTCAATGCGAAATCAAACCTCCAAAATTAAAAAACTGACTGGTCTACCCAAAAAACAAAAAATTGTCAAGAAATTAAGTCAGTGATTTCAAAAATCTTGGGAAATTATGCCTGCAAGATGTTACAGTCAAATTAAAACATATTTCAGAATAAACTAATTAATTAAAATATTATGTCATTTTTATTCAGTAGATTTTGAATAACTTACCAATCCAAAGCTCCTCTATTTCTTAAAGCTGGGAGACCCGAGAGACCCAAAGGTAGCGGCGGGGGCCTTTCTGATTCGTCCCGCCCCATTATTTTTCACCTGAGAATCCTAATATTTTGGACTTGACCGAATGACCTAAATTCAGTTGACCTTTGGTAATAAATATCAGAAATTCACTTTCTGTCGTCACTTCATCTGTCGGATTTGAGTTCGGATTTGTCCGCAGCAAAACTACACGTGACTCAATCCACTCCCAATGTAAACACAACACAGAGGGAAAATCAAACGCAAAAACAGTTAAGAATTTCTGACCTTTTGACAGTTGTTTCAACGTTTGATGTTGGATGGATTTTTCTCAAAAACCTTGTTCATCAGTGCTTTTCATTACTACTAAAATTTCAAAATTATTGTGAAGAGTCTTCTTGGGCAGATCACCTGGTAAGTTATAAATAACTTACAACTTTTATAATTTTTAACTATTTAAAACAAAGCTTTTTAGTTTTTTCCGATTAAAAATATGAAGACTAATTCTTATTTACCGTGTCCAGTTTTAGGTCACCTAACTAGGTTTGTACCGAATAGTGGTATTCGGCCATTAGCCAATAGTATTTGCTTCGACCAATTTTTTGAATTTTAAACAACTTCTATTCAGTCACTATCTTCCATGCAAAGATTGCCCGATGGCCCAATGCATGGAAGAATACAAATGGTTATCATTATTCGGCCGAATACTGCTCGAATACCAGTATTCGGAAAAACAAATCCCTCTAACCTAACTTTTGTGGATATACCTATCCGAAATTCAGGCCCGATTTAGGGCAAGATATTCGGTTGGGTTAGATGGATTTCGTACGATAATTAAATAAATACTTTTATTTTACGAATTCTTATTTGTGCCACCTGCACCAATCTAGCAAATCATTCCGATTTCGGCATCTTGGATATGAGAGTACTGATTAATACTAAAACCAAAGACTAGAATACCAGAAATTAAGACCAAAAATAAGTGTGCGTGCACATAGCAGGAAACGCAGGAATTGATTGATGATTGCATTGGATTAGGTGCGTATTTATTTGAGTCGTTAATTCCATAACAAATCCAACATAAATATCAAAGACGTCACTTTGATTCATCAATGAGAGTAGTTAATTCCGACTCTAACTGAGAACTAAGATCTGAATATTTTTGTAGATACATTGTCTAGCCATGTATTGGGAATGGACAACTCTGAATGGATCTGGGCGAGGGGATGAAGCAACCAAAGAAAGATCAACAGTTTTGGAACGACTTCCAGCAGAAGCAGCCAAGGAAGTCGTTCTTCCGGTTGTTCGACACATTGTTTCAACACTAGGAATTTCTCAACCTGCTCAATCCAGCTCGTTTACTACTGATGGAGAAGTTGAGTGGGCCCTTCAAGTAAGCTTGCTGATATTTAATTCTTAAAACTGTTTTTTTTTTTTAAATAAATTTAAAATTAAATCGTGCTTATTTTTCTCCACAGGTTGTTTGCTTTGGTCTAAGCCTTCCCCTCACAGAGCATGAAATTATTAAGGACTGTGTCAGTATTTATTGCGAGTGGCTGTCATGTTTGGCTCCAATTCCAAAGTATTGTGTCCCCAAACCTGTGAATGACCGGCCGAATTTCTTCGCAAGAAAAATGATCAATCATTTATATCATTTGTTTACTCCACGTAAAGGGGAGGGTAAGTTCTCGTTCCAGTGCAATCACTGCATTCGAACTTTTGCTTTAGCTGAAATCTCTAAAATATTAAAACCTAACCGCCTAAGCTATAACTTCTAGGAGTATGACCATTTATCAATATTCTCCAGAATATTACAATCTAATTTATTTTTTTCCCCAAAAGTTTGATTGCATCTCATAAATAAGATTAACCTCTTTGTATTTTCAGCATTATTGATTTAGAGGTCTACTTCCACCCACCGCACAATGTGCGTTCAGAAATTTGATAATTCGTCATTTTTATTAAGTGATATGATTTTCTACTAACTAAATCCTAATTTTAGGGCAGTATGTTAGTTGCTTGTATATTTACTGCTATATTAACTAACCAACTGCAATATTCTTTCTTTCTTCCCTCAAACAAGTCTGGCCATTCTTGTATCAAAAGGAGATTGGTAATTCATTTTCAAGCTTCGTCTTTTTATGAGTATTTGTGTAACCGTTCCACTAATCTTTATTTTTTTCTTAGCTCAAGATACAATTAATCGCCAGGCCGTGCTGTGCCACCGAGTTCTACGTACTTTGCAAAATGCTATGAAGACATCAGAAATATTGGATACTGAAACTTGGGAGTGTGTTCTCCTATTTTTGATTGCTATCAATGGTGAGTGAAATTCACTGGAAATTAGTTTTATTAAAATAAAAGTTTCTATAAAACCCAGATCAGGCGAAACCCGCCCTGTCGTTAATGAAGTAGTATTTCCCTTTTGATTTTACACGTTTTTGGTGGAAGAACAATGTTGTTGGCCGAAGGTTGACCCATGAAATAGAGGACGATGTGCTAATACAAAAAACTTTTCATATTATTTCAGACGCCCTCTTATCGCCTCCATCAATAAAAGAAGACATTGGTGATCAACTTTGTGAGAGAGTGCTGAGTGTCCTTTTCGAGGTTTGGATACTTGCCTGCTCTAAATCATTTCCTTCACCACCTTTATGGAAAACTCTAAGGGAATCTTGCCTTGCTTGGAGACACCGACCAAATTTATTCGATCAGTGGAATCAGATTAATCTACTTCTTGTTGGTCGAGTCTTAAGTATTTTGTATGGGGATTCGTACGTAAAAATGGGTAAATCCCGAATTTTTCTTCAATGGAATCAGCTCTAAGAGAGATGTCGTTATTATGGTTGTTATTTTACTATTTTTAATTGTAGGGGAAGACGAAGGGAATTTGTTATCCACTGACATGTCAAATGACTGTATTGTTCAGACTTGGTTTCGATTTCTTCATACAGTCGGCAATCCAGTGGAACTAACACAACCCACTATAATAAGCCAAACTCAGAATTTTCTACAGGTGAGAATAATTACACATTTATATTGGTTCACTAATTTAAAATATGTGTACCATGTTTATTAATTTAATATCCGAAAATAATTGCGATAGAATTTTCTTAATTTTTGGTATTACGATATGAATGACCTCATTTTCCAAATTAGAGTATTCCTATTTCTATCTCAACTATCTATCACCATTTCGAAATTAAATTAGGCACTCTCCTTCTATTTTTGACGAACTAGAGAGTTCATAATTGTTTTCCGTCGGCTAGCTAATTCTCCTAAAAACCAAGCGGCCATCCCAGATTTTGGTTTCTTCCGTATCGAATTCAGAAGTGAAAATGTTAAATTCAAAATAATTGGAAATTCCTGACCGAACACTGTTTGTATGGAATTAGTTTACAATTCGGATGCTGACACTTTTTGCTTCAGTTGCCGAACACGGTCAAATGAATTTTCAATTTTGTGTATCTCTTGAAACATACATTTCCAAGCAATAATTACGTGCGATAACCATTGTTTTGAAGCAAAATTTTTTTTGGAAACAGTTTGCCATTGCAAGTCAAGCCGTGGTGGATCCTTGTCAACATCCGTGCCTCTCCGTCCTTCCGTCAATATTTCATCAAGCCATGCGAGGAATTTCTGCTCTAGTTGACGCGTTCTTAGGTAATTCAAAAGAAATGTGCTCATGCGAAAAGAAGGTATTTTCATATCCTCGATTTTTTCAGGCGTAGGCGTAATGACATACCTAGACTAGTTTGATATGAGACAGAGCCTCATTTATATAAATGTTAATAAGATTTAGCACGCATATTTGAGCTGAGCCAAATTTTTGACAGATTAGAATAATAATATAATCTAATGAAGTTCATTGAAGTCATTTTGATAATTTCTTGGTGATTGGACGGATGTACAGGAGTTCCGCCAAGACTGATTCTGGAGAATCCTTGTCCAGAACCCCAACCTAATCCAAGTCCAATTGCACCTATGAGACGACTTGCGAAAAGCTTTAGTGTTGCGAATTCTTCAAATGTTCATAAGGGTATTTTCTTCAGCATACTTTTGTTCTTGTTCATTGTACAATTGTCTTTGTTTTGTTTCTGTTTCCTATATCTTATGCCTACATTTCTTTATGCAAATTTTTAAAATGTTCGTTCTTTTTGCTTCTTGACGTGCTAGGCGTGTTGCTTTATTGTTTAATTTTATAAATAGATC
>JAQFYE010001004.1:0-26733 GCA_034694305.1 Protaphorura glebata | reverse complement strand
AGCCACCGAGGTGACCATGTGAATCTGCATCACGTGGGCTTTCCTTAGACACCTCACTCGATTTTAACCCGCGGATATCCGCGCGGATAGCGGATATTGGCGAGGTCCGCGGATACGGATATACGCTATCCGCGAAACTCGCGGATACCGGTATTCGCGGCATCCCTACTATTTTTAATCTCTCAAATTCCTTAATATCTGTTCCATCTCCATCTACGTTCAAAAATGTTGAGTTATCGATTTTGTGCCTCGGAATTTATTATTTTCTAACGAAGGTTCCACGGTCATTTAGGATGAATCGGTTACGTCACGAGTTACATTTGTTTGACATTTTGCACAAAATACCACAACCCATAATCAACCAGGTTAGAAGTCCTTGTGTTTCCACCATGTACTGACTGTACTAATCACACGAGCTAGAATAAAAATTAGTCATAAAGTGAACCATATGATTACTAAGCTCCAATACATTGCTATAAACTGCATGGATGAAAGTAAGCATGCTATTCTTTAGCATAATTATTCAAGGTAACGCAAAGGGGGCAGTTTTTATGATGTACTTCCTCCAATTTCTCATAATTTTTGCAGTGTGGTATACTGTGGATTAATTGAGCCAATGCAACGTACAGTATTGTACAGAATTCGCACACTGAATAATTAGAGGCTTGCTTAGTCCATTTATTTCCATTTCACTTGAAATAATATTTAAAGTTTTTTGCACATTACGAAATCAATGAAAAGGATTAAAGCCTTCGCGTGTGTCACTGTCAATCCATTCATGTGCATTTCTTTCTTATCATAGCAGATCTGGACCTCCAGCAGTTGAGAACATTGTACACTAGTACTTAAGTACAAGTGCAAGTAATTTTTTTTACATTACTGTCGTACTTACACGAGCTATTATGTACACGCAATCATAAAATTATAGAGTTCATCTTTTTAATTTCTACTGTGTCAATTACATGGTGGGCCATAAACATTGATTACCTTCAATTGCCAGCCAGGGTGAAGGTCATCCAAATCGAAATGTGGATTTTATGCGGAAAGTTGGTTTACACGCATTAAATGACATTCGTCAGAGTCAAATATCACCGTGCGAATACTTGTTCGTAGAGATCTGGTTTGCTTGCCATTTGTCTAAGGGGATGAGGTCTTCACGGCTTTCGGCTGGGTTTGAGCTCCGCCAGTTGAAAGAGTTAGTTATGAACCACCAAGTATGTCCGATCTGGTACCAGCTGGACAATTTTTGTTAGGTAAAGGAGACATATCACACAAGCGATACTCGATATACGATCTTGTCAATCGGATGACAACCATGATAAAAAAAATACAATAACATACATAAACATAACCCTTCAATCTCTTTGTCTATTGGCCTATTGGCTGTATAATCAAACGAATGAATGACAACGATAAATGTGGCCAATTCTAATGAAGTGTGACAGTGAGTAAGAATACCATTGGGCATGGGCACTGGATCACTGGACATGAATATTACACAATATTTAAATAAAGCGTGAAATTGGGTCTAATTCTTGTGTATCATTTTAATCATCCAAACAAATATTTTTCATGGATGGACAATTTCGAATTTCATTTGAATTAAGCATACAGGTAAGGCATGGCGCATTTTTCGTGAAGCATGGGTTGGCTTTCCTAGTGTTATCTCTGAAAGTATGGTAAATGTTCGTGGTATTGTAACATTCAAGGTAGCCAATTGACACCTTACCTGCGGGAACGTAAAACCCCAGCATATAGCGAAATGGAAAGGGCTGCTCGTAGCACTAGGACCTTGACCCGACACCCAATTTTATTAATGGATTGGCATCCTCTGAATGAAATATGAACGATATTTTTACAAATTAACTACTATGTATTAATTCTTGCCCATCTCCGAAAACATGGATGGTCTGAAAAATTTCTGACATCAAAGTCTGAAAAAATCGTATATTAAAATGGATACCAGATTACTCATTTTTCATTTCGTGTCGTTGAGTATATAGTGCTCCATTTGATGCATTACTGAATATTTAAAAAAATCAGATACGATTTACACCTTCAGCGGCTCAGAGTATTCATTGTTGAGTAATGGATTATTTATTCTCTACGTAGTTGAATTCATAGTTGCGTAACACATAATGCAATCGAAGTCTGTGATGAGCTAATAAATGATATTTAATAATAAATAAAGTCTGTGTTCATTTGTAACGGATGCAAATGAACTTCTGATGACTTTGGACGAGTTGAACTCATCCAAATTATCTTTAACCTTCGCTCAAAGGCGACGAGTCTGAATTAAATTAAACTGGATCGTGAGTGTCAGGTCCAGTTAAATAAAATAAATTATTAAACGCACGAAACACATTCATAAAATAGACCTAACATTACACACTCACTATACGATAGTAGCGTCGTAATTTCAGTATTTAGTTGGAGTACCGCCAATAAGACTTTGACAGAACTGTCAACGGTATCATATTAAGAAAATTCAAGTCTATTACTATTATATATACATAATGTGATCCGGCTGAATAAAATATAAACATCCGTTTAACCTGACTATCTACGTATTGGGTATTCCTTCGATAACCTGCTATATGTTTTGGTTCGTCATTAGTCACTATGGCAAAATAGATCAAGAATTACCAAATCCCACTACAGACTTCTAAGAAATAATTCTACGTATGTACAGCTCGTGAATGTTTACATTCCAGAACAACCATTAATGTGGAAGTAGAATGGCGTGATACAATTAACCAGTAACGTGGATAACACAACAGCATTAGCAGGGTTCATCCTAATAAACATGAATCATCTCTCGTATGTCCAGTAGTAAAATGGCATGGACTCATTTCTCATAACCCAACCCAGTCGCTAAAGTTATTTCCAAAAGAAGATGCCAAAAAATTGCTGCAGAATTTCACTGTTACCCGACAAATAACGTATAAGTTACCCGCAGAATTAAAATTATTTACTCTGCTAGCCGGAATATGGTTACCTTATTTACTATAACTCCTAGCGTTAACGCTAAAATCTTCGAAAAATATTACTGACAGAATAACTGAAGGAAAACTGATGCCCATCTGCCCATGATAAAATATACTACTAAAAAAAAGGCGTCTCGAAAAATCTGTATATAAATATGACCTTTTAATTCCAATACTAATTACGAGTTTGTCTGTAACAAACATTTCCAATTTGTTATTCAAATTAACCAACTACGTAAAAATGGAGAGAGACGTCAGACGAGGTGATCGTCTAATTAGTGATACAGATCGTAACAATGGGAATAAAGGCAACAATTGGGGGAATATCAATATTAATTGTATCCCACGGTATTAACATGCGCTTTTGCTCCCATGTATTTGTGATCGTATGTGGGAAATGGATTTGTGTGTTATCCGTTTGCAAAATTCTCTCATCTGTGACATGATACTGGAGTCTGGACGTATAAATTGTGTCATTGAACTCATTCTGATCAGAACAAGTAAGGTTATATTTAATTGATATTCGAATAGATTTTACCATTTTAGAAACTCCAGTTTAAAGATTACGTTGAGAGATAATGTTGTGCGTCGTGAGTAATTTAATGGGAATTAACATACTGACACATACGGTAACTTCAAACTAGTTCTGACAAGGCACCTCATTCCAATGTACACAAGAAATCAAACTAATGTATTCAGGATTAGTCAAATCAAATGTCCTGGTCAGGAATAAGAATGCTTCATCGGCAAAAATAAAATTATTTCCTGAGCCTTCGCATTGTTCCTGTTTCGCTATAGATTAATATTTTTGTAGTATAGTTTCGGTAAGAGTACGCCTTGATTATCATTGGTGAAATGTTTTAATCATTTCTCACAGTGAACCCAAATTGTATCTGTGCAAATCGGTCATTCTTGTGCACATGACATTTAATTTTAGTCGCTTGGTTTTAAATTTGAGTGGTTTTGCTGATTACATGAAAAGTGGTTACATTCATGTGATGAAACGATAGTAGTACGAGTACAGTACAAACTGCACTTACACACTTGAGTTCATTTGAATTGATCACCTTGCCTTGTGGTAATGCTTCGTCCATAACAATGATAACTTATCGACATGACCTTTGACGTAAAATCATCCCATTACGCACTTCCGTATGTTCCATATGATTCACAAGTTATGTAAATTCATCCAGATTTCGCATGATTATGAGTCCGCCTGGATTTCCTCGCTTTTCTGTATTGAAAAATTGTTCGGTTTACTCGCCATACTAGTTTTACGAGTGAATACATTTAGGGCTAAATTTGTTCCAGGGTTAGTATGAAATCCCGAAACTTGAACAGGGATCCGATATAGCATAGTGGCATTTGTGACATTTCTTAACTAGAGTTCTTTCCGGGTATATTCTCTAGTCCAAATTAAAAGATAACCATTTCTTTTGGTAAATTGAACGTGTATGTTTATGAAAGTTTTTTATTCCCGGCGAATGCCAATTAATGGATTGATAATGGCTTTAATGGATATTATCAAAATCGGGTCAAATGTTATGACGTATGCACACGTGCTGCTTATCAATAATTCAGTTATGATTAATTAAATAATACCTCATTAATTACTAGTGCCATAATTATACTGCGTAGTGGAATATATATTGCAAATGCTGTTCGGACTGGACTGACCGCGAATAGTTTTGTCCTATATAGTGGTCTGGCTTCAAGACTATGGGCGATAAGGGAACCAATAATCGACAAAGTCTCAAATCGGTGCCATTCCGAAACGGCTACCACCCTGATGCATGATGGTGACCGTCTAACAGTGTGTTTCATAAGTATTAGAGCATTTTGAAGACGGTTGGGTTGGATATGTCCTTTAAGTAATCGACTCACTTAACATAAATCGTAAAGACGTTCTAGGTTCATCAGTGAGTGTCGTTAATTCTCTACATTACTGCCCATATATACCAAACATCCGAACATGACCC
Organism: Protaphorura glebata; assembly: GCA_034694305.1. Lineage (NCBI taxonomy): Eukaryota > Metazoa > Arthropoda > Collembola > Poduromorpha > Onychiuridae > Protaphorura > Protaphorura glebata. The sequence goes on along the minus strand of JAQFYE010001004.1, from coordinate 21,767 downwards.
GCACATGACCCATGCACCCTCATTCATCTGAATTTCTTATTGCATCCTAACATAACGATAATAAAATATGTTCCAAGCATCGGTGTTCTGAGTTCTGACATTCCCAGGAAAACAAATGCGTGATAATATTCGACCTTGTTTTATCTGTGAATAAACCAATCAAATACAACTGGCAGTGATAGATAACGGATCACGATACTATTAGCCAAAGTCCACCTGGTCAAAATCAGGTCGATGATTCATATTTATACGCACATGCTAGTAAAATTCTAGCTACTAGATTCAGATTCTAGTATTCTAGCGTATATAATATGCATGACCTGAATCTCCCTCCAATAATCCGACCGACGACCGTCTACGAACATAAAAGTGTGTACAACGAGTCCCACTCCTTCTGCTTCTGTTTCTTTCCATCCTTCTAGTTCTATAGTCATTTGAGATTAAAAATATAGTACGTCAGGCAAGGTTTGAATGCCGGGATTGACAAAAAAAATGGAAGTGAAGGTGAACCTTGACCTTTAATTCCAATTTCCAGTTCCAGTCACTCTAATATAGTCACAATGAATGAAGTTTGAATAAAAGTGACCGACGATGCTCTTTTTTAGCCTCTGAAATTGTTTAATTTTCAATATTTCACCCTTCCTTCTCTCAATTTTGTCACAAGTATCGATTTTTAATCCTCGTTCGTAAAAATTAGTACTTCCAAATAAATATTCAAGTAATGAAGCAAATGAGTTGTGCTATTGAAGCTGAATCAAGTGGTCGTCGAGAGACGGACAGACAGAGAGAGCGATTTGTGTAGCTCTCTGATTGTTGAGAATGCGGTGGCCGTGAATATATTTGCCAATACTCCAATAAATCCATGAGGGATGAAATAAGAAGCAGAATCTGACGACAAATTCAAGCGATTTTTATAGCTCTCTGATTGTTGTGAGTGCGGTCTGCGGTGTTGGCCGTCTATTGTGGCCGAAAATGTACGTGTTCATGGGTTGAAGGTTGTGAAGCTGAATAAATGGACATACAGACGCACACGGACACATTAATTTGAGTAGCTAGTCCAATTGTTGCGTGTGCGATGGCCTTGAACTTCGACCTTTTAATCATGTTTCCACATAATATACTGGACTGAAGAGTAATTTGTGCAGCAGAATCCTGGGAATGCGACACACAGTCGGCGAATTTGAGTAGCTCTCATTTCATAATTGTTGTGAGTGTTATGGCCTTGACCAACGGCCTTTTAATCGTATTTCCATAGTCAGTAGTTATTCTGGAAGAAGCACCTCTGAAGATTAATTTATTTGTGAAGCAGAAACAAGTGAGAAACAGACAGACAGGCCTTCTAGTTGTTGTGAGTGGGATGACCGTCACCGTAGACCTTTTGATCGTATTTCCATAGATCCTAGTTATTCCAAGGTCAAAGGTCAATGAAGAAGCAGTAATTTGTGAAGCAGAAAGCAGAAATTTGTGAAGCAAAAAGCAGAAATTAGTGAATCAAAAAGTATTGAAAGACAGACGGACAGAGTGATTTGAGAAGCCCCGTGATTGTTGTGGTGTTTGGCAGCCGTGGAGTGCGAGTGCCGTTTAGAGCGTCATTCATATTTTTGGTGGACGACTGGTTGGACGTCATTTCGCTCCGGTTCTTCCCATCACCTTGTAATATAAATACAACCAAATTTCAACCACCGGATATTCAACAGTAACATTGACTGATCAGTGACGATCCCCTTCGTCATCATGCCTAGCTCAGGAGGTGTTCATCACTGTCATCTTTTTGGGTGAGTGATTCGTATATTTTACACACATCCGTGTGTGTTTACAAAACAAAGGAAGGAAAGGAAAAAGGAAGGATAAGATTTTTAACAAAATTTGCAATTTGGTCATCGGATGGACTATCAACTATTGACGATTTGGTCCGTCATTACCTTCGGAGAATTGATTCTTGTAAACTTTTACTTCCTCCCAGTTGCCAGTTTATAATTTTAAATGCATGTTGTTTAAATGCATCAATTTAAATGCACATTTTAAATATTTTTGACTGTTGACAAAAAAAATGGCAAAGAATGAAGGATAAGGAAACATAGCGGGTTTGACATTGGGCACTAATATCATCCGTAGATTTATGATTAGTTCCGTATCAGTTGCTTTCAAAAAATAGTTCAAAGTCAGACAGACAGTGTTTCGTTAATTTAAATCAAAATTACTAATTAGTGTATGGTCGGACTGGGAAGTCAATCATAGGATTGACGATCAGGCCTTTAATAACCGATGTCAGTTGTTCTTATGTGATTTTGAATTATATTTAATTAAATGAATGTTTTGTATCTTTATTTGGGTTGAACCCAGGACCGGCAACAGTTTGACATTTCCACTAATTTTTTTTTAAATAAACTGCGTTCCGTTCGCCGGCGAATTTTTGATTACATAAATTCGAATTCGTAGTCTTTAGGTAATATAATTTGTAATTTCTAGTAACTACAGTAGTAATAGTAGTAGCGTGTATATTTTATAACTTTCTGTACTAAGCAAAGAAAAGAACTGATTGACATTATCACGAATTTGGTCAACATATCGGCAGATCTCGGTATAGTCTTTTAAAACTTAAAAGTCAGCCCGTTTTAATGTAACGTCTAAATTACAACACCATATTAGTGCGACTGTTATTTTATTTGATCATTGGAAATCAGGTACAGTAGATTTATCATATAAAGGTTTTCATATAATTGATCGATTAATCATCTCGATCAATTGAACGTCTGAGGATACATCTCTGTGTTTACAAAACAAAGAAATAGATTGACATTTACAATACTAGCTGACTTTTATTTATTTAAACTTCGGAATATTTACGATTACCTTACTCGTTGGGTCAATTGACAGGTCCGAATGTTGACAACAGTGAAAACTGAAATTCTTAACCTGAATTCAAGAAATTAACTAACTAACTTTCAAGCTCATAACAACTGAAGTTTAGTAATTTTTGTGTAAGGATTAACTGACTAATTACAATAGTTTAGACTGAATGGTCTCTCGTCGTTTACAAAGCACATGGAACGATCATGTCCTTCCAATCCTAGGCTAATTCTAGAAAACTAAAACTTGACTATTTTTAAAAGGATTGCATTCCCGTTCAACTTTTACTGCAAGTTTTCTAAAGCATAAATGGCTTTAAGTACAAATTATCTAGGGGCTTTAAGGTTTTAAATAGAATGTTCTATGGTCCCCTTGAGACTGAAACATTTTTGTAGAAGTCTTGGCTACTACTTGACATAAACGTGATAGTGTTTGAAATTGGGGAGTTAGGGCAATATTGAGAAAAGGACATAGTAGAATAATTATGGAAGAGACGAATATTTTTCGGGAAATATGTGCTAAAATGGGATTGACACACCTGAATGTATTATTAGTATTAGAGTCAGCATTATTTGAAGGATGTTATGAGTTAACATGATGAGGTAGCTTAATCTAATGAATGAATTATGAATGATTACGAATTGTGCTGTGGATTTGTATTTTTCTAAACATCAATCAAATCAGTATAGCTCACACAATACGAAAATCAAAGACTTCAACTTCGGATTGATTTATCAGTGGGTTTCGTCAATTCCAACTGTAACTAAATGCTTAACTATAGAATTGAACGAATCAGTTGTGATCGTTAAGAATTAGGCTTTGGGTTGGGTTTGTGACCACGAATAGGTACATCATTTTAGAAAAACTTGAGACTTTGGTATGTTTTATTAATCAATTCGTACATCTTTTGCAAAGATCATTCACACGTAGAAATTTTGTGACGACGACCTCATCGACATATTCTAGGAGAGTTTTTCATAAAATATTCACCCATCCGTTGCCGCTACGCCACGGGGGAGTGGCTAGTCTGGCTAGAGGGTATCCTGAAAAAATTCGTGATTTCCTTTTCTCGTCGTTAGTTTAACATTTTTAGGATCCTACACTTCCGGAGTCTAATGTTGACTCTGGAAGACTTTTCAAGGGTTGAGTTTGCGACAGGAGCACACTGTTTATGTAGAGCTCAAGCTCACGGCTATCATAATATTTTGACGTCTAACAGGTCCGGCAAATTCAGAAACTCAAATTAATTGGAGGGGGATTGGGAAGTTTTTTGGATTGGGAAACTCGTATATCAGAATCATAGATGGTTAATTCATTTAATTTCATAATTCCTTCTATCTTACCGACTCCAAGATTTAAGTCTAGTCTGATTGGTGGAGACTCAGAATTAGACATTTCATTAAATTGTATTTTGGTTATTCTATTGGTTTCTTCTGAAGAATCTTTCAGACTCGAAGCCTTTGAAATCAAAAATGGATTAACTTTATCGCAAAAAGGAAATATTTTAACGTTCCTCTCGTTTCAACGCTGACCTAACTATTACTGCGGAATACCTTAGAATTTTTTTTTCATGGATGGCCTAGTTGATGTTGATTGGCGATCCTTAAATAACCGTATATTTTTTTATAGTCAACAACAAGTCCTGTTTATCATCGACCAGTATCGTAAAACTTTCAGTAGACAATAGCAAAGCAAGGCTAAATTGCTTCTTTTCTACCCGTGGTGACGTGACACTAATTGGTCACCAGTTGTAGAACGTCACCTCATTTCCAGAATTTTTTTTGAAGGTGACATTTTTATGTTCTTACATCTTATGTCCACTGCCAAGTTATTTATCTTTCTTACATCTTATGTCCACTGCCAAGTTATTTATCTTTTTTATCCACATGTCATGCCTAAGTAAACGTACGCATTGAATTTTCTAATTGTTTATACTTGGCAGTTTTTTTTATATTTCCCCTAGTGCAAGGAAGTGCACAATCGAATTCTTGAGCTTGTTGTTACGTGTTGTCTTCCAGTATTAAAAGAATGATGATGTTGAGTATTTGTAAATATCTTGACCAGGTTTCCTTTTTCATTGTTTGAGCAGACGGTGTAATTTATATTTTTCCTTATGTGTCTGAATTTTAATTTTATTGTATGCTTACACATGGTTAGACTAGACACAAAGCAATTATATTTTGCGAGTTCCCGTTGTTTAAGCTGAATCAATAGTTTTGATTTTATGATGAATGGACCAAGTATAACCATAAAAATTTGACTCCAATGCTGAACTTAGGAAAATTCATGCATTTGGTTTCAAATTCGAAACTCACATTATCAATAAATTAGTTTGAATCTAACATTTTATCGGAGGGACAGATATTAAACAAAATTAAAGGAATGTTCTTAGTCGACTGTAGTCGTAATAATTGCAATTTTTTAAATTGGAATATCCAATTTCACTTCTGTATTTCTAAAGATAGTAAATTCAAAATTATTTGATCAAATGTCATATTCGTTTTTCGATTTGACTGACGAATATGAAATTCGGGTGTAACGGCACCAGATTCATTCCGAACAAAGATTCGATGTAGGAGTTGAGAGAGATATTCTAATTTCTAATGCGCTTCAGGCGACATGGCGACAAGCAGGAAGTTGAAAATAGGTCAAATTCTCTGTTTCCAATTACAAGATTGGTTGTTATGGGGAAGGTAGGTTTGTGACTAACGACTGCATTTCCCCCTGATAAAGTTGGTTAGCAAGTTTCAGTAGCTTTCAAGTTAAATGAAATTTAGGCGGTTTGGATCATAAAATGGAAGTGATTACACGTACATCTGGAGCCTGTGCTCTACTTCAATTTTATTGCTTTCGTTTTAATTACTCCTGGAGCACTCGAGAAATTCCTAATCTGAATTCGTTTTACTTGGATTTGAATTTGAATAGGGTGTCTAAGGCAGTGATGTCCACCTTGGGTTTCATCTATTGGGTCCTTGCTTGCATCATTCGAGTCTCTTTCGTCATCGTAAACAACGTTTATTGCATTCCAACTTACGCACTCTGGATGGGAGTTTTTTACCCGTTGATGTTGGTCAAAAAGAATTGGTACTGGGCTATCGAAGGACGTTTCTTCCATTGGCTTTTGGCTATGGTAGCCTTGTGGAGCACGAATTCGGGTTATCGGAGTAAGTTTGATTCAATTTCATTAGTTAATTCATTGTTAATTACTTTCCAGGTTTTTATGAGTTTTTGGTTTTCATTTAATTTCAGTCCTCGAGTCGGGAGATAAAATTGAAGACTACGTGGACAAAGAGGTTTTGGTTCTTGTCAATCATCAATCCACGAGTGACGTACCATTGCTCATGGCAGCCTTCAATAATCGTCCTGGACTTCTTCCTAGCCTAAATTGGATCATGGATGGAATTTTCAAATATACAAACTTTGGTATTGTATCTGCCCTCCATGGGGACTTCTTCATTGCAGCCGTGAGTCTTTTTATGCTCAATGCGATTTGTAGGAACAATTAAATAATTTCCAAGAATTCCACGGATTTCTGCAAATGAACAAAATTATCTCTATATTCAGCTTTCCTGTGTGAGTTGGAGTTCTATTGCTGCCAGTATCTTGAGAAGAATTAAACCAGTCATTGTTGTAATTATTTTACATCAATAAGAAGTTGTTGAAGAACGACATCATATGTTCACATTCCACATCACTATTATCATATTACCGTTCTTACATCAAATTCAGATATCCCGTTAATCGATCCGAAACTTTCTGATAAGAAAATCGAATATTTACTCTGATGTAAGTTCGTCCATAGCCGTGTTTGCTCGGGGATATAATAATAATAATAATATTATGCATTTTGACTGAATCGTCGTTCGGGTATTGGTATTGGTTAGATTAGACGATGTTAGGAAAAACTCATATACATATGTTAATAACTTTTAATATTTTTGATGAAATGACTAATTAATTCGTTGTTAATATTTTAGGGCCGGGACCGTCGAGATCAAACTGTTCAAGAGTTGAGTGAATATTTGAAGCGTGTGTACATCACACGGAAACGAAAATGGTTGGTTCTTTTCCCTGAGGGTGGATTTTTGCGCAAAAGGAAAGCCGCTAGTCAGAGGTGAGAATTACTTTATTTTTATGTTTACATCATCTACGTAGATTAGAACATACGTCAATTTGTCGCAGGGGTTTCTGGAACGCTCGGTTTGAAAGAGTTTGATCAGATGATCGGTTCATTTACGTCAATGATGACGGAAATCATGTGTACGCCTTCTCTTTGATCTGAATTTAATTTGTCGTTTGAATGACGGATTTCAATTTTGTTCATTTCGGATTGAATTACTTGTATGTGTTTCCTGGCACTGCTCTTTTGAATCCGACAATTTCACTCTGCTTCCTACGGGCTTGAAAGTGAAACCGAATGCTTAGACGGCTTCTAAAAGTCAATGCTTAGATTTCTGACGCATTCACACGTTAAATTCCTTCAAATCTTCCGAAATTCAATTAATTTCCATTATCCTTCGTGTACTTCATTATACGCTATCGTATGTATGTGTGTCCCGCATTATCCTTATTGTTTGCTGACCTCTTTTTAAATCCAATTATGTATTGACTTGTTTTTAGGGTACGTACGCTTTAAAACCTCATTAATTGTCTCTTTGTTTTCTGTTTGACTGAACTGAAGTATTATTGACATGAAATAATTGCGTTCCACTAAATTTAATTAAGGAATTTGATCCAGGGGAGAGAGTACTTTATTGAACGGTTTGAAATTGTTTTTGACAGTATAATTTCTATGATTCATTTTTAATTCAGGTATGCTGTTAAGGTTAACCGACCAATATTTGAACATGTGACTCTTCCACGTATGGGCGCAGTTCACGCTATAATCAACACAATTGGTCCACGAGCAGGCCTCCAACCAGCAAAGTCTCCGAATGCGGTGCCGAACAACAGTGAGTTGAATTTATACATATTGAAGTGTTTACTCTTACATTTCAGGAAACGAATACGAAACTAGAATCGGGTGAAATTATTGGTAGAATCACAAATTCTAATTCGTAATAAGTTTCGTCCCAATTAATTTTGGTTAAATATTCAGCAATTGAAATGGCAGTCGAGATGTATGCCATTGCCACTAATGATCTCAATTGGAATTTCTAAACGAAGACGTAACTTTTTGCATTTTCAGATATCGAAGATCGTCCAGGGCAGCTCAAGTACCTTCTGGACGTTACCATTGCTTATCCGGAAGGAAATGCATTGGACATGGGAGCGATTGTCGTTGGTTATCGTCGTCCTTGCAAAGTTCATCTTCATTATCGCATGTATCCCATTGAATGTGTAAGTAGAATTTGTTGTTGAATTTAAAGTTTTTTAACCATTAGTCTCATGATTTCATTCTTATGTATCCACAGATTCCAAGTGATCCTGATTTATTCCAAGAATGGATTTTTGATCGTTATGAAGAGAAGGAGAAAATCCTTTCCCATTATTACCTTACCGGTGAATTTAGCGACGTTCACGCCAGAGACGGTGACCAAGCGTTCGATCACCGATTGAATGTTGATTTCCGCCCTGTCAAACAAGACCTCATTCGTACTGGTTTGCTCCATTGCTTCTTCTTGTGTTCCTCGTATGTACATCTGACAATCATTCTCCATATCTATTGGAGTATTTGGGCTCTTTTTTAATTTACAGAAGAAATCATCTCATCAACTAACTCAAATTCAAAGGAGTTTCTAGTTTGACAAACCTAGATTAACATATGAAATTAAGTATTTATACTATCGGTGTGCAGAGAATTTAGTATGTCGAATCGATACAGCCAAATTGTTAAAGAAAATAACGAAATTTAAAGTGACTGGTTTTTAAACCAAATTAATCGGTAAAAAATCAAAAATCTTGCGCTAAATTAAACCAGACTGAAAATAGATTACCATACTAATATGTTATATTTTGTTCTTTGAATTTTGTAATACCGCTCAAATCCTTATTTTTTTTACTCAAACTCTGAGGATTCGGTATTTTGAGGGGTATAAACGAAACTCGAGTTTTGTTAAATTCAGGGAATTTCGTTGGGTTTCCATTGAACTGATTTTTCTTGCTCTTATTTCGGAGCTTGGACTGTCAGTAGTTGGAAGGATTTATTCCATCCAATTGTAAACGTGCAGTTTTTGCCGTAACAAAGAAAAATCATTCATTCAATAGTAGATTGCTTTCGAAGGTCGTGTCAATGAATCAATTCCTTACCATATTGAGAACTGAAGGGGTTACCGTAAGATTTTCTCCCAAGGCGACATTTTGGAATCTTGACATTAAGTAAAATTATGAACTTCCTAGTAACTGGCCAGACACGTTTAGGAATTGCAAATCAAAAACGGAGCGTGTTTTAGAAATTATTTCCACTTGAGAGAGATATTTTACAACTTAGTAATAATGATCCCTGCTTGCTGATGTTAATTACATCGCTTGTGAAAACGATTTGCTGCCTTTTCTAAGCACAAATAATTAAAATTACGCGAATGGTCCATTATAATTCAATATAGTGTTGGTAAAAGAAATAGTTGGGTGGGAAATGAGAATGTATGACTTCGTTGGTTTTTGATGATTGCCATATTGAGTCACAATAAATTAAAGGAACTACGGATAAATTTAGTACTTACGTATTAAGTAAAGAACAATTTAATCCTTGATAAAGTTAAAACTTAACATGACTGGAGAATGATATAAACAATTTTTGTAAAGGTATAAAATAGTTGTGGACTAGGAATTAGTGGATTTTCTTGAAGGTTAGTTTTTTTGTAAAATTCAAACCATTTATTTTTTGATCTTATTTCATAAGATTAAGAAATTAAGAGCTTGGTGATGAGCTCAATGAGATATGAATATGAAGTAGGACTAAATGGCACGGCACGGTAGAGTGCAAGACAATTATTACTGGTAGTAAATGTCGTCTGGTCAATCTTTGGGTCTTTTATTATGCTACGGTAGATTTTGGCACATAGAGCAGACAGCAGGTCATATTTTGAGATAGTTTGGTCACTTTGGCCAAAAATAGATGGATTGCATTGGAGGTTGAATCTGGACCGCATGTTTTTGTGTTTGGTGTCATATACATATATAAGAAATAGCGAGGTTTTTAAAATATCAGTTTTAATTGTTTTGTTTCGGTTGTGTGAGTATTTTTTAATACAAAAGCCCGGATTGTACCCGGTCAGATTGATAATTTTTTTGTTCCTTCCATGTGAACAATATCTTTCATTGTAAATAGTTCAATATTATTTCGTTTAATTATGTTGGTTAAATATGCCGACTCAATATTTTGTTGAAAATGAACGTCACTCATAACAGTTATCAGACTGAATTTTTTGACCTGATATATTATGAATAGATAAAACTTATATTTAATACATTTCGTTCTCTGTTCCCGACGTCGGAACTACCACTAACAGTACATCAGCTCGACAGATTGAATTCTTTGTTTTATACGGAAGTATGATCTTTTGACTTGTTTATTTTCTGAATAATTACCTGTGATAAGTGCTGCTAGCTCTTCGTGATAATTTCAAGTTGTAGAATGACACACACATATACAAAATGTGATTAAAGTTACCAATTGTCACCTCCATCTCAATGTTTTTTTGAGTTGGGTCAATGGTATTTCCTATTTTTGGACGTTGAGATCCCTATATTTAATACCGTTTCGTTAATTTCTTGCGTGACTGTTGATTATTTAGTTATAGTCTACTTATTCTTACGGTGGTTCTTATTACTGTTTTTTTTGCATGCTTTTGAAATTATTATTATTTTCAGGAAATTATATTACTAGACCACTTTTCACAATTTCCAGGGTATAGAGAGATTTTTGGAATTCTGAATTTCTTATGAGATTCAGCACTAAAGCTAACAGTTACCAAACATTCCTTTACTTAATATAATTAATAGAACTCGGATGGGATTTGAGATTAACAGGGAGAGATAGGGAGGGCAAAAATTGAAAGATTTCTGGGCTGCGCGTGCAAATTTTGCAATACCAATAAAACGTTCCATTATGCGGGGTAATTACCGGCACAATTTTGATGATTTAATCAAAACTTGTGCTGGAAGAACTGAGAGTGGTATGGAAAATGGGAAGTATTAGCCGAAAAACAATTTAATTATTTACAGTCCGCTTATAACCGGAGGAAATTATAAGGCCATGCCAAGAGCGTAGCTTTGTTTGTAAATAACCAGTGAAAAAATTGGGTTGATTTTCTGATTTCGGACTTGTTTTGTATTTCGGATACATTTTTTCTTGTCGTCGAATTATGATATAGTTGTTGTAAAGTCATTATGGTTTGTGTTCCTTCGGGTTGAATCGCGATTATATGTATACTAGTGTGTAGAAATTAAATAGTTATTTCTTACTTGTTAAATCAAACGATAAGTAATTCAATTTATAAACTTTATTGGAAGAAATTTTGTGGCCAGGATATCTTCCTGACCAAGACGGCTCATTTTGTGCTAAATAAAAAAGATAACATTGACACATAAAATTTGTCTCAAATTTTGTTTATATAGAATGTTTGTAAAAATGAATTGTATGGATTTGATAAAGATTGGGCCATTTCAATTAACTTTGTTTCTTGGAATATCCGTGTGAAATGTGAGGGGTGAAATACATTGATTATTATTATGTACATATATGGAAATGATTGAGACTGGAATGTTGTGTTCGAATCGAATTCTTCAAATCATTATAAGTTTAATTAGTGCTCCATTGTGCGGAAGAATGTAATGGAATAGAAATCATTGTGTGTTGTACAAATATTTAATTGACATTACTGTCCACATGTGAAACAGTCAATGTACATATTAAAAACAAGCGAGTCAAATAAACAAAATCCTTATGTTGTGTGAATTTTTGAGTATTGTTTCATTCATTCAATTACATGGTCTTGGCATTTATATATAGTACTTATCTCATCCGGACTGTTTATCGTCAATTTAATTTAGTGTGTAATAGACGGACAGGATGTCGGAATTAGTTTTCTGAATTGTAAATTCTTCTTTACTTTTATTTCTGAATTCGCTTCGCTGTATATTAAATTCAGAATTGGTTACAGACATTAAGTTGACATTCACCAAAAAATTCAATACAATGAATAATGATACTGGTGATATGTGAATATTAGTGATAAATGAATATTGGTTAGCTGGAGAGCGAGCCAATTCTCTACAAAAAATATACCATGTTTCACTGGTGAATGTCAATTAATGGATATATTTTCTAAAAATAATCAATCGCGTTGTCATTATTCTATATATGAACGTTCAATTAAATGCAAAGGTGACAAATACTTGCCTTGAATTTTAAATTGACGTTTTTAGCTATAATTTTCATAATTCCGTATAGAAGATATTATAGCATAAGTCCTTCACAATCGTTAGCCATCAACTTAATTCATGTTAGTGAGATTTATGTCTACAGTTCAGAATATTTAATCTCTGTTATTGAGACGGTCTCAGGTTCATGACATTTGATATGTCGTTTCATTTTCATTAGACGTGCAAGCAGTGCAATGTGTTGAAAGTTATCATAATATTGTTTTTGTTGGCTTAAACCCAAACAGTCAGTCCGTTTACGACTACGACTATAGCTATGTGGTGAAGTAAAGCAGAAATTCTGAACGTAAAATAAGTACAATTTTATAATAAATTGTTCAGGAAGTACATTTATTCTTGCATTTCAAAGACAATGCTAAGAAGGGAGAGCATGTCTCGAAATTCGAGTTTATACATCTTACTTTTACTACAATTAATATTTTTGTCCAGTTACGTCTTGTGTGATGGAATTTTATATCCACGAGAGTCTGAGAGTCGTGAGGTCAAGTCACTTGATGGAATTTGGTCATTCCGACTAGACGGTGAAGGAAATCGTCCACCGAATGGGTTCAAATATAAATGGTACACACGACCACTTTCCCAGGTCAGCTAATATCATTCATCCGTCCCTTATGATAATTCAAAAGATATTGGGAAATACAATGCAACAAGTAAAATTAACGATATTTATTATTTTACTGAATGACATTGTCTCTGTTACGATGCCTTAAAGTCTTCCAGACCTAATTTAAACCTCTGTACGTATAACAATTTCGATCTAAAGTTTAAGCGTAGATGGTGGCAATATTTTACCTTTCACAAAAATTAATATAAAGTTAAGGGAGGCGACAATATTAACAAAATTGGAAACGGTGTACCAGGGCACCCTGCTACAGGGTGAGTCAAAAGTGAGGAAATGAGTAATTTCTCGGCTGTGCAATTTAGCGACGTGATATTTTGGCCAGTTTTAAGTTAATTGTGGGACAACCCACGCAATTGTAAGCGGATTTCATTCGGCTGAAATTATGTACTTTTGTAATTTCGATTCCTTATTTTTGGCTCACCCTGTATTAATCAGACCCGATAGTCCGTAGACTTGACGATCTTCCTAGTATCGTTGTATGTGTGTTTTAATTTATTGCGAACAGTAATTTTTGATCTTACAAACAATATTCTAGACTGGAGATGACATTGAATTAATGCCGGTTCCGAGCAGTTACAATGACATTACTCAAAAGAAATCTGTTCGTGACCATATTGGATGGGTTTGGTATCAGACAACATTTTTTACTCCTGCTAGATGGGAAATTGATCTTCGAAGAATTTTTCTTCGATTTGGCAGTGCAAATTATTTTGCAGTTGTGGTGAGTTGTAAGAACCAGCAATGTTCCAAATCATTTCGAAAGCTCTATATAAATTATAATTTTCCGAATTCCAGTGGCTAAACGGAGAACACATTATGAATCACACAGGCGGTCATCTTCCATTCAAAGGAGATATTTCAACAATTGTGAAATATGGACATGAGAATTTGCTAGTTGTTGCTCTGAATAATACGCTAAGCCCGTCTACGATCCCTCAAGGGACATTGAACCAACCGACTGATCACAGAAGGTGAAATATAGTTTTCTAAGTCCGGGTTGGGGTCCGTTGACTGATCTTTAACGAACGGCTAGAGTATGTGCAAGTAGCCTTTCAAGAGTTATCAGTAGAAATATATTCCAGTGCTGTCCACAGGTTGCTAGGACTGTTTGGTAGTGCCTTATCTTATCACTGGAGTTCTATGAAAGATTTATATTATTTACTTTAGGATGACGTCGTTGTCACCACCACATCGTATTGTCCTTTTAATGCCAAATTTATGTGCTCTATTGAATTCTTGAATGTATATTGTATATGCATCAGGTATCCTGAGGGCTACACGACGCAGAGTTACAACTTTGATTATTTTCATTTTGCTGGAATTCATCGTCCTGTTTACATCTACACGACGCCACGCTTCTACATCGATGATATTACTGTGACTACAAATATTTCAAACGGCTCTCAATTGCTTGGTTCGTAGAAAAAATTCAGTTTGGAACTAATTATTGTATGACGGTGGATGGTGAAGAATCCAGACTTCATCGTCTGCGATTATGGCGGTAGAATATTTACCGAAAATCCCGTGAATGTTTACACTTCTCTAGAATTATAGCATTGCATTTTGTCTCCACAGACAGGTGCAGGTGGCTAACCACTTAAAATTAGTGCGTCCAAAAGTAGAGACTAAGAGTAGTGTTTCAAAAGTAAGAAAGAATTTGTTATACACATAAAATGACACAGTTAGTCGAGAATTTAACGTGGAATCCATTTCTATAATATATTTAACCCAGCAGAGTAAGAGTCTTCGAATTGATGGGATTTGATCAACTTAAGCTCGGGCCGACTGCTTATCGAGAATTGTCTACATTTCACCATTTTACTTATCAGAGAATGTAATTAAGGATTTAGCTTAAAAATTTACTAAATTTAAAAGTCGGATACGGTTCGTCGTGTATGAATATCTATCGTGTCCTTGCACTTTTTAATTTGATTTTCTGAACGAAAACGATAGTTTATCTATAAGACTGTGCGTATGGCTTTCGAAATATTAACTTCACAACTGGTAGTGATTAAACAAATTTTCACTTTCAATCGTGGTTAGAAAGAAAGCTCAAATATTTAATTTCTTTTTAATCTCGCAAATACCGCGTTCACACGCGGGTGTAATTATTATTGACCACTTGTTACGATGTACCGAATAATCGGCCAGTTGAATAGTACTCAAATATTCGGTATTTGATGGAATTACATTAAACGGCTTGGGCGATTATTCGGTTGGCCGAATGCAACTGTTCGGTATATCCCTTGTATCCCATATGAAATTCACTGCGAACTGAACATCTTGCCTTTTGCAGGTAACGGCGAGTCATGAACTATTTTAAAACGAATGTCTGCCTGAAATGACAGATGAGAAGCTGGGGTTCAAACAGAATCTGGTCTTTCTCCCGCTTTCTCTATTGCTCGCCACGGAGAAAGTGGTGAAAGTCCGTTTTCTCTAGGTACCTGTACTAAATAAATGTCGTCTTCTAATCGGTCTTATCGTTAATTATTAATATTTTAGGGATTGTTAACTTTTCCGTGGACACAGGATTCCACGTATCGGAAAATGAGATCCACGGTTCAGGAGGACTTCATTGTCTTGTATTCGTCGTGGACAAGAGGGGTCACAAAGTGACTCTTAGCCGGGAGTGTATTGGTTCTATGGATATTCCTTGCGTGAATCTGTGGTGGCCATACTTGTCAGGACCACCGGATCAGGAGCCAGGATATCTTTACACCCTTGAAGTTCATTTGTCCTCAGATGATGCACCACACGAGGAAGATGTGTACAGACTACCATTCGGAGTTCGGACTGTTCAAACTACGAACACGTCATTCTTAATAAATGGCTTGCCATTTTACTTCCGAGGGTTTGGAAGACATGAAGATTATTCCGTAACTAAAAGTTTTTCGGATTTAATACTCAAATTTTGTTCTGTCTCAGTCTTCCAAAATATTCCGGCGCAATATGGCTCAGTTTTTCATAAGTTGTGCCTTACACCACCAGGAACAAATATAATTTAGCAAACTCTCCAAACTCAGCAAACAGATCAAATCTCTCATTGACGACCGGATATCCAAGAAGAACAAGATTTATCTTAATTTGAGTTTTTTCCCGAATTGTTTTCCTTGTAATGGTTGACGTTTGAGGTGTGTAAATTTTAAATTAACATTAATTATGGTTTTCACAGATTCGTGGGAGAGGCGTTGATTACACAATGCTTGTAAAAGACCACAACCTTATCAAATGGACAGGGGCAAATTCGTACCGAACTTCCCATTACCCATACGCTGAGGAAATTTTGGATTTGACAGACCAATTAGGAATTGTAATCATTGACGAATCCCCGGCAATTGGACTAAGGTACCATATGCATAGTTAAGGTATCGAGATTAATCAGTTGGATAACAGGTAACAACATAAGCGTTTGTATCTAAAGTACACACTTGACTCATTTTAACAGTTCGTGAGGGGCATACAATTAACAGTACTTGTTTTGAATTTGGGCTGGCAATATGATATTTATTGAAACCGAAAGCACTTTTAACCACTTTTAACCAACCTTCGGGTCCATAATCTAACAACTTCGGGTCCATAATTATGTAATATAGTCCTCTCCAACAATGAACATACATTTTTTTAGACATTCATGAATTGGTTATAACTTTTAGTGGATTTGGTGGTGAGCTCCAAGCCAATCATATAGCAGTTATGAAAGAACTCGTTCAGAGGGATAAAAATCGAGCTAGCGTTCTCATGTGGTCCATCGGGAATGAACCCAGATCTATACAAAACGGATCCACCGCATATTTTGAGTAAAGATGATTGAAATTGAACATTTTTTGAACATATGGTTTGCCTTTTCTGTTCAAAAATGTATTCTTCTTAGGAAAGTTATCAATGAGACTCGAACGTGCGATCCAGGGAAAAGACCAATTACTATAGTACTTTCTGAAGGATTTCCGCTCAACAAGGTATGCTATTCTCTCGAAATAATGAAGTGCATTTCGTAGCAATTTTCGCGTACCTCAACGATTGACATATTCCGGAAACTTTATATTCAGCATCGAGGAAATGGTGGTAGTTGCTCGGCGTACATCTTACTTTCAGTTGAAAATGCATCAGCCCATGAAATATTAAAGAGATCTTGAATTTTTTAATCCAGTTTCCGTCGCGTCGCTGCTAGAGTATTTATTCTATTACCTAGTCCCCAAGCTCTCATATTAAGTCGACCGTTCTCTAGTTTCCTTCATATATCCTAATGGACATCCGTTGAACCTGAACCTCCTTGAATGAATAGAAGCCCGGGCTTCTAATAGAATAAATACTTAGCTACTAAATCCCATTTCAAATTTTCCATAGAATATACACATAGTTCACTCTTTCGACAAAATTTGTGGTAAGATGATTTAAACTACCGCAGATAATTGTATGAGGTCGATGGTGTGATACAGACGATTGCATTTTACAATTTCTTAAAAATAATCGAAAATTTTGACCATTCATTTCTATAAAGGCTCCCCCCATAGATGTGTTTTCTATCAATCGTTATTTCGGCTGGTACGGAGATACAGGGAGAACAGAAGTAATTCAACTACAAATTCCAAATGAAGTCAAAGCTTGGTTCTCACTCTACGGAAAACCTGTTTTAATTTCTGAATACGGGGCCGGGACAGTAGCAGGAATGCATATGGTAAGAATCATTATTAATTTAAAAATACCTCGATTATTGAGAATGATAAGTAATTTGATACTATGTAATGTGCAGAGTCCATCCTTTGTTTGGACAGAAGATTTCCAAGTAGACTATCATGTGGAACATTTTAAAGCATTTGACTACTTGCGAAAGAATGAGCCGTACTTCATAGGAGAAATGATTTGGAACTTCGCTGATTTCGCGACACCGGAAGGTATGAATTTTAATCCTTTCAGTTCTAATCAACTTTCTCAATAATTACAAACGAACCATATGTATATTTCAAACATACAAAGGGTCAGACAGGACTTTTCGGTAATGGTAATGGCAAAAACATTATCAGGCCTGGTCATAGTACGGCGCTAGAACCAAATCTATTAGTACGATTTAAGGAATTGTCGTCGAATAGACCAGACTGGCATGGCATGTTTATTGTACTCCATTAATTGTGAATGACGGTGGTCACATTCACATCTACCTGCGACCTTTTGGATACAAAAGTCACTTAGGATATTATGCTTCATATTTGTACTGATAAGTGTAATAATGTGTTTTACCTTAAATTCCAAGTAAGATCCATTCTACTACAACTGCGTAATTTTTAAGAAAAAAAAGTTTATCGATTGCTGAATGGAACAAATTTAATTTTTTTGACTGTATGTATGCAGAAACATTCCGGCCGTGGGGGTGCATGAAAGGAATATTTACGAGGGAACGACAACCAAAAAGAATAGCTCACGTTGTAAGAAGACGGTATTGGGAATTAGCGAACATTACCAGTGGTCATTCCATACCATTCGACTTGGAAAGAATATATTTTTAAATTTTTACAACAAAATACTTTTAATTTTGGAAGTAGAATAGAAGTTTAAAATGTAATGTCACAGCTTCAGGGTAAGATTCGAATTAACCGAGCAATAATGCCAACAACAATTTTAGCATTTTACTTGTACCATCGTCATTTAATAAATGTAAATAATATTTCAGAACTGGTGTCTAAATATCTTAATTGTTAAGTAATGTATTTCCCGCATTGTAGTCCCGAAAAACCATGTACACTCTACAAAAGGAATTGAACTCGAGATAAAATAAAACTACATAATTATTCGATTGAACCAACTAGAGAGGGCATCAGGCATCAATCAATAATAAATGTCATTATAGAATCGACATGCAGTATGATGTGATACTACAAAATATTTTATACTTCTTGTACTCTAAAAGGCTCGGATCAGATCACGTAATTCGGATAAGATATCAGATCAGATCAGACATACGGATAAGATATTTTTTCATTTTTATCCGATTTGATATTTTCGGATCAGATATTGTTTTTATCTGATCTGATATTTTTGGATAATATTAGATCGGATAACCTGAACCATATATCCGGTCAGATTCGGATTGAACATTTCATCTGATAAGTACCAGATATCCGGCGGATAACTGTCCCAAAATGTCAGATCATATTCTTAGATATTCGATCCGAAACTTCTGATCAGATATCTGATATGAAATAATCAGATCAGATTATCTGACCTGACAATTCCAGATCAGATCAGTTATCAGATCCGATAGTATATTATCTTTTCTGGTCCGGGCCTTACTTTAAGCTAAATGTTTTGTAAGTCCATCTAACTTAAGGACTAAAATTACTAAATTGAAATCATTTTAACATCATTTACTGGAAATTCATCGTAGGTAATTCCGTTCTCATCGTAATCATTTTTGAAATGAAATGTGTAAGATGTTATGCGAATAATGAGCATACTTTACGGGCGAATGATGATCAAGTTACACCGAATCGGCACAACACTTTTCATTTTCTAAAAGAACTTGATTTTGGAATCATCTACTTAAAAACTAATGAGAATAAAGAGCCAGGGAATGGATTGAACCCACCCATATCACAATTATTCTAAATATCATCAAATGAGCAAATTAAAAGGTTTAATTCAGGTATCTTCTGGTTTCATCTTATAGAAATACTATTTGGGTCACATATGTTCTTCATACATACGATGATAAGGAAAAGGTCGCCCGAATAGTTAAGTAATAGACGACCTCTCTGTATAAATTCTTCGGTATGTTATTGCATGAGTAGACAGTACATTTCGTTGAACTGGTTGTCCCTAAGAATATCACAATATGAATTGAAAATTCGTCGGCCAAAGAGCAGTTTTCATAAAGCATAAATTATAAAACATCTTCCACATTGAAACTGGAAAAGGATTAAATGCACACAATTCAATTGAATGTGGGTTACTTCGAATAATATGTTTCACATTTAATGCAAGCATAAATCTATAACAAAAATGTACCCAGCATGCATGCCATTGAACTAACTTTCGATAATATTACTTAAAATAACTTCACAGGAGACAGGACAGGATTTTGAAAACACAAAATATTCGCTATCAGTACAAAGTACAAAGTGGGAGACTGGAAATAGTGGATTTGGATCGGGTCATGAATTTCAAAATGATACGGTTCCAGTCATGAAGAGAAAATATCATGGAATTATTTTAATTAAATATTAATTTAAACGCGAAATCTTATTTTTCGCTGGCTTCATCTTAGCAATAATTAAGAATATTAATTACGAATTTAGTGTAGACGAGGCAAAAGTCATAAAAATTATTATTTTTATTCTGTGCATAAATTAATTGCTAGATTAATTGGAAAAAGGGAGCATGGCAGGCGCAAGAATTTGAGGAATAGCCGGGGCCGCAGAATTCGGTCGTTCTAGCCAGATTCTAGGCCATAATCTGCACTTCATCATACGACCCTTAGGATAGGAATGCAATCAATACCTACAGAATCCATTGCATTCGCATTTCGCATCGCTTGAGTATTGCGTCGTCAAAATTACCATATTTCTGTATTTCCATCAAAATACGAGGAGGATTTTTTTGGCGTCGTTGGCCGGATTTGGTTGTTTTTCTGCGTCGCAATTTCAGTCCCCGAACATCGCATGAATTCGCATCCCTCCCAGTCCTCCAACTGCTGACAAGGGACGCTCTTAACTAACAAGTCATGACTTTTGATAATATGAACCTTCCAAGCAAACACACAGACTGCCTTCTCAAGGCTACAAACTCTCATCATATGTAGATAAATGCCTCTATGATACACAACACACATAGACCAAGAATTAAAAATCAGATTAATTTTATGTATGTTTGTACCCACAATGATGACATTTGATATACTTAAGCATATAAATTGACATTGGTCAAATATGACCAGTGCATGATTTCTGCTTTTTGTAAGTCGGATTCCTTTATTCAATCTGCCTCCGGAAAGTCAGCCATACTGCTAGTAAGGCACATTCTGACAGCTCTACGACTTTACTATGTCATAAGAGCATACGCTCAACGTGTGGGTCAACTGTTCAAGAGCTAATTGTAAACTGTTTAAATGATACTACAATCTGATATAATTTTTTAGCTTGAGTAAATTAAAACTATATTTTATTTATTGAATTAGAAAGGTTAAAATAGAAGGGCAGCTGCCCGGTTTATTGCCCAAGATCATGAAGTGTGGGTGCAGAGAACTTTCAGTGTTCAGTTTGACACAATTTAATGATACCAGAGTACGTTGAAACAATACAAAATTGAGCGTCTAATTTGGTAAACTATATAATATTTTATTATTATTTGCGTTTGGGATGTCCAACCTTTTGACTAGTTATTTATTGAGATAATGGGCCTTGGCTTGGACTACGCAAAGGTTGTATTTGACATCCTCGTCCTGTTCCTTGTGAACCCTTCAGGGCCCCGCCCTCCGACGCGTCCGTTTGGACCTGGACGAGTCTTCCTCTCTTCTCATTCTCCGTCGTCTCTCACTCACCAACACAACTTCACTCTTTCAAGTCCTCCAAGTTTTTCAGTGCGACAAAGGAAATTCATCAGTGCGACAAAGAAAATTCATCAGTGCGCTCAACCTTTTTGGCGTCCTTCTCATCGATATTCTTCTCCATCTTAACCGAAGAAGTCGTTCTACATTGTTGGATACAAGGCAAGGGAACAAGGGAAGGTAAGAAAAAATATTTCAAAATTAACTCTCATCTTTTCTATTCATTTTTTTTCCCGCAATCTGCGAATGCATCTTTTCTTAGGTAGGGAAAAAATCCGACGACACCGGACGTCTGTTATTTGTATTTGTATTTATTCAGATCAAAACCCCATACTTAAATAAATCAATATTCAATACTTAAAGGATCGAGATAAT
>JAQFYE010001003.1:0-26759 GCA_034694305.1 Protaphorura glebata | reverse complement strand
CGGGGAACTGGCAACTCTGTAGCCGTCATTTTCCCGCGTTTCGCCCATAACAGTATTTTTTCGCACATAACAGTTTCGCCCATAAAAGTTTCGCTCATAAAAGGCGGACCCATTTAAATAGCCTCAGTTCATATCATGTGAACTAGACATATTTTGCCTAAAATTTTTAATTAATATGTCATCATTTCATTTTCTGCCATCGTTTCCGGAGAAAATTTCTCAGAACAATTCCGATTAAAAAGCGATTTCATAGGAATGGGAGTTTACACCAGAAAGTCTGTAACGTACATTTGTGGAGATCATTCCTGAGAAAGACGAAACTTTCACAAACCGCATGGCAAGGTTTGGACACATTTTACAGTTTGCATAATTAAAACTCAACTTGCTAGCTTAACAATTATTTTTAATCACGTCCGACGATGTCAATCAAACCAGCCTCATTGTGCACATTACTTTCCCCTTCGTATCGCACTTAACTTCATTCCCTGCACACGTGTGCTTTCTTAGAATTACTCAATTCAATATAAGAAACTTCAGAAACGCACCACTTCTGATTTCCCACTGTCTCGTATATCCCTTAATTTTACCTTTGAGCTAACATTTCTGAATCAAAAGTGAAAGTACCGATGAAAGTCCGTCTTAACTCCTCTATTTCTAACATTTATTCTCCAAGGTCGAGTTCAAGATCAATGTGGCTCAAATTGATAACCTGAATCGTAATAAAATCGTAATAAATCGTAATAATATGATATTTATTTTACGAGTCTAACATGCGGTGAACATAACCTATTCAATCTCATTGTCCCTTCTACTTCTCTCATTAAATTCAGTTTGAACATTATGTTAGGAAGTAGCCGTGAATTGTGCGAAATCTTATGAGCCACAACTTTCATTTCATTTGATGCCATCCTTTAATTTAATTGGTTTTTAGACAGCGGAATGATTGTCAGAGTGTAGAAAGCAGAGGTGTAGAGTTGGGGAAGTGCATAAATGCCAGAGACCTTTCCCTTCACTCCATTCCATTCATTCCTGGAATCGCGCTAAGCCTTTTCCAGTTTATAATCCCAAATAAGTGACGCCTAATCATAGTCTAGTGGTCTAGTCGCATTAGTAAACCCCTAAATGTCAACGCACAGCACAGTGAGAGTTCATCCATAGTTTCAGAGTCTTCGAAAGCTTTGAAGCAGGTCGCTTTATCGAAGTAAGAGTTTTAGTTAAGAAATGAACTAACCTTAATGAGACGATGCATGTTCCCTGCATGGACATAATAAGGAGGAACCAAGTCTTCAATCTTTGTAGAGGCCGACAATGACATCTCATTTTCTTCGGATGAAGAATAACAAGTTGTAAGGAGTGAAACAGCCCGACCAACTCCGGAAGACTTTTTTGTCGGCGTTTCTTCCTGAGCCCGACTTTCTCCTCCGCCGCCATCTCCACCCGATAAACCAAAACCTCCAGCACCGGAAGAACCCTCAGTCAGCAGTGGAGCCAATGAAGAATCCTGGCAGATGGAAAAGAAGGTCAAATCCTGGACAATGATCAAGTCCAAAATATCCAGATCACCTTTGAATATTTCTACACTCGTTGCGATGAAATTCACACACACACATTTGAAGGCACTGTACATGACCGATTAGAAGCCAGGTGAAAAAAAAATTAAACTGGGGCTCAAATAGAAGCACTTCATGTGTAGTTTTTCTCGTGCTTTCTCCTTTGATCCTTATGGAGAAAGTGGTGAAAGTCTATGTCTTCTACCTTACCTGTAAATACAAGCTCGGGTTCTAACCGGTCTTTTACGGTTGCTGATTTTGACTTCCCGTGTATTCACTGTACTACAAGCAATACTCGTTAAATACAAATCTAATTTAAATCATGTGAATCGAAGCGCTATCCGTACCACGATGCTGACTTAAATGAATGAATTACATCCTTTTCATTGTTAAATAATACATAGACACCAAGATTATGCCCTTATCTTCCTACCGGCCGAAAAAAATACTTTTAATCATGGATCCAAACCATGTCAACCCCGAGGGAACAAGTTCTCAAAATAGAAAGGTAGTAGAAGCTACTGCACTATCATATACCACCTAAAATTGTCTGACTCCCTTTACAAAATTACTTCCTCTCTGTTGCTAAACAATACAAAACCTGGAAATTATCTCCTAACTGAGGTGGGGGGTCTTAAAGTAAAAGTGTGTGTTAGAATAAATGCTTGACGCTCCAGTCCCGTTCGCGCTCCCATGTTCCCACTTACTTGAAATTGTATAATCAAAGGAAAACATTCCTCAAACTTTCCCCCGGGGAGAGATTCATTTCATTTCACAGTCAGAGAAGGATCTCAGGCCAGACGTTACAAGAGAAAGTGAACAAGGCAAAAGGCACAAAGAAGTCAGCGGATGAGATGCATCCTCCTCAAGGTAAATTAAATAAATAAGTTTCAGAATGAAAATGTTAAGAGAAGTGAGCCAATTTCTAGTATGTGACGTTAAGATGATGGTCCAAAGGCAGTCAGCACCTTCATATCGTGTGTAGACAGACAGATGCCAAAAGTGAAGAAGGCAAAAAATTTACTTTTTGGAAGACGATGACGATAAAAACTTTTGAAAGAGAGTTAAGGAGGGAGCATGAATGCGTAACTAATACCTGAAAACTTTGAATGATTAATGAAATCTAAGACAGACAAACTGAAAGACTAAGACTGGGACTGCTTCTACTGCTTGGTCGGATTTCTCTTGAAGCAGAGGGGGACGGAAGATTTCTAACAAAAACGATGGAATTTTCTACTCAACAAAGTTTTTAAATAGATTTTTTTTTGGAAGAGTAGTTTTTGACAGAAAAATTGTATTTGAAAGAGAAAGGAACGGCAGGCGACAGATGATTCAATTTTCTTTTGATTTCTTTTTTGCTGTTTTCCTTGTCTCTGACATTCGATACTTGTGCATACGTTTTGACTTGGGACACCATGCGGGGTCTAGGAAATGGAGAAAGGAGAGATCAAATACAGGAAATCCATTGGCTTCTCATAATCGACTATGCATGGGATATCCATGGAAATATTATCGGAAAACGTGCAAAACTCTCCAGTTTAGTATTTGAACGAAAAGCACGAGTGCAGTGCAGCAGAAAAAGGAAATCGTGATCTTGTAGGCTTTCCCTTCTGACGACAAATAACAATAATCATACTAATACTGGGAATGTTACTCCGTCAAATTTGACTGAATTCAACCATGCGGAAAGCTCACATGATTTTCAAACTGAGGAGTAACCAGTCTGATTGGAAAAGCGAAGGAGCGGAAAATATTTTAGCTAGAACTGTTCACAGGAACTTTAGATGTGTCAAATGTTAGTCAGAGCATACCTTGGCCATAAGTGGCACAAAAAATCACACAAGGCGGCAACGAATGTAATATTTTTGTAATTACATGATTTTTTTGGGAATTCCGGTACTGTATTTTCAGTTTTGCTAAGTTGAGCAAGCAGCTGGAACAAAATATTGCTGTTAAATGACATTCGTCGTAAGGCATTCCTGGCATTCCAGCATTTCTGTGCTCAGAGAATGGATACTAGCTATTTATGTGGCTTAGGGAAGATACTCGTCGCAATGACCCAAACCATGGATTGCCCACGGAATGACCGTCGACATGAGAGTCCCGTATTTCTGTTCCTTCAATAATGAATGAGATGTGGAATAAACTATAGAAATTAAAATTACAAGATGACAACATACTTTGTCAGTGTCCTCCGTGGTGGACCGAGCACTTCTATCTTGATTTGTATTGAGTGTGAAGGGAACTGGAGATGCAATGAATCCCAGATTGGTATTCCCGCCAGGATTTGTTCTTGGAGGCCGAGATCGAGGCCAACACTCTTCAAGACGAAGTTGGATCCCCGCCAGAACAGAAGCTTCTTCTTTACTACATGGTAAACTACCGTTCACAACCAACCGTTGCATCTGCTCCAAACCCGCCCCACAGAAAGATAACCCAAAAACACATTAAACTTATGAACCAAAAAAAGTCATATTTTCATTGCATTGCATTAGTATTACGACAACCGATGCATCCATCCACATAGGTGCATCCAATAAAAGACAAAAATAAATAAAACATTAAGGAAGAGAAGTAAATTCCAATCACGAAACACTTTTTAGTACTCTTACTCCTGGGTTACCTTTCCACGCTTTTTTTATGTCTTTTCGCTTGTAGTGACCTCCTTGGATTCACAAGGCAGTCGTGAGTGATTTTATGACCATGCGCTCATAATTTACAGCTATGTTAATCTTAGTCCCAACCTCAACGTGCTCGAGTGAAACTTTAATAACCGCAAATATATCTCAAGGGCTATCCAACCTAATTTCAGGAGAATTCAAGGAATCGTTGGAATTCTTGTTCATCTCGTACGAATTCATTGGTTGGAGAATTTTTTCGATTTGTATTATCCGGACGGTACAAACTATCAAACAGTGCACCTAATATATACCGGGACCACCTGAGCAAATTGTACCGCTTTATCCCACGCTGATATGAAGTTCAAAATTTTGGAATTCTGTAGATGGATTGTTGTACTAGAATTTTACGAGTAAAATCCGAGTAACCAAGAATTGGGTCAATTCGAGCATCCTGATAGAAGTTATAGAATTCCGGACGTTCGTAGAATGAATGTGCTCCCGTTTACTTTTTTAGACAGGTGTTCAGTTTCTGTCTGGATACCCTTCCTAATTCGTACTTCTTTCGCCGGCAGATCATTAATGGCAATGTAACTTGATGTCCGATATCCTTCGAAATTTTGAGCATTGCTCAATGTGAGGGCAACGACTTTTAATAGTGAAATGATCCACCTCTAAATAAGTTATGCCCTGTCATCCCATTCCGAGTTGTTTTGTTAACCGTTATGCTTTCCCGTGAGTTAAGTTTGGACCCGTAAATCCTCTTTCACCACTGTACTGAAACAGCCCGTTCCCGTTTGGCATTCATGACAGCCACGGGAACGGGAGCGGGACTCGTTGGACGACAGGAATTTACAAATTTCAACACTTCCTGAAATATAAACTCCGTTGGATGATCTTGTTAAGCCTAAGCCCGATAGCTATAAAAGTCTTGGTTCAATGATTTACATAAACAAGATATTCGACCCTCCAAAACTCATAAACCAAGTCCCCGGGTCCTGGAGTCAGATGTTTCAAGACACATTTATTGCAAAATATTTTAAAGTTTATTCCCGTTCACATTCCACCGGTGTGTGAATAAATTCGACGAGGTCAACCTCCTCTCATTTAATTATTTTTAGCCAAAACGTAATGGTGGCTTTTGCTCAGGAATTTGAATTGAATAATTAGTCAATATAACTTAAGTTTTTTTTTTTTTTACAAAAATGCTTCAAACTCAGTAATTTCACACTGAATTACTTCAAAATATTTCCAAAATTATCGGCCGTCAGACTTTAGGCACATTGCTTACCACCAGCCTACAATCTAAGCTCACAGCAACATCTAGTAATTATGCAGTAGGATCGGACAAAATAAAACAGGCAAACTCAACGCAATGCGTTATTGACGCCACATTTGACATTTGAAGTAATTGACTCCTTCTCAGGCGAAACAGTTGGAGTAAATCGTGTGCAATCAGCAAATTAATCAAATTAGAATTCCAAAATGAGACTATTAAATCGAGCCTAGCCTGAAGCCAAATAATGTAAGCAATAATGAAATCCAACTTTGTTTGTCAAAGAGAATTGTAAATTCTAAAAACTCAGACCGGAATCAATTGACCTTTTTGGACTTCAAAAACAAATTTACTCGCGCGTAAACTTTCCTAGTAAAATGTTTAGCGGACCGTTTCGGGAACTGACCTTTCACTACAGAAATTCACCGAACCCGTTTTTGCCCACGCGGCAATGACTCAAGTTTGACCTTTTCACTCTTTCAATGCCCGGGGTGACAAAAAATACTAGTTGAATTAATCCGGCACGAGGAAACTGACACTGACATGAGTTGACATTTGACCTTGCAACCAACTACAGTATTTAACGATCACGAGTCTGGTGTACGATTTTGAGGAATTTTTTCTTTCATAAACGCAGACAAAATACTAAAAAGGTTCCCGGAGCCGGAGGTTGTAGAGCATAGAGTCTGACAAATTTGCCAGGCCAAGAGTACAATAACACACACGACCGTCACCCATGGGAGGGCGAAGGATATAATATAAGTCATGCGGTCGTGAATATTTACGGAGCTCTGTTTCCTAATAATAACAAACATTAGCTCAACACAAAACTGGTAAAACAGGAGGGAAGATAATAGAAAATAGAGTAAAGAAATTGACTTTTAAATGTTTGTTCGGCAAAAAGCAACAGGGAGGGCCAAGTATTTTTAGATGAAGGCGAAAACATTCTGGATTAAACAATCCAGAGAAAATCAAGTACGAAAAAGGCACATCCATTAATTGACATTCGCCGTTACGCCGTTATGGTCGTCAAATTTTATCATTGTGGATTCTAGAGAATGTGCTACTTTCTATATCTGGCCTAGGAAAGGTACCCCCACTAGTGAGGAAACACTACAGCGGAGAAAACCCACTTCAGAGTAACCACGACACATTGTCTGCCCGAGGGACTGAACCCTCACCATTGTGAAGTGTACCAAAATACTACAGCGCACTGACAAAAAAATAGAATAACTTTGTACCCACCTCCCAATATTCATTTTCGATGGCCTCCAATGACTCCAGCTCATTCACGTTGTCCTCGGACACCTGAATCGATACAGAGACAAAGGAACCAAGGAATTAATCATGTTGGATATTCAAACCACACTCACACACGGACTCGTTTACATGGCTCTTATTTCTCCCACAAGACAATATAGTCGTCTTTACAACACTTTTTCTTTTCAAATTCAGCTCACATAGCACTTTCACAATTTCCACGCACACACATTCACACGGTCACGGAATTTTAAAGACGAATATCCATGAATCTACGAAGAATGATGATGACAAGGTTTTTGTGGACTTACCAAGGGTTGGCACAACATCCTTATATGGTCAGCCCAGCGAAGATATGGCGGTCCACAAGATGACACCCGAGCAACAAAATCCTTCAATTCTCGAATCACACTATTCTTCCCGTAAGGTCGACAAGTTGTTATCCAATCCTAAAAAACGAGTAACGATAGTAAACATTACTATAATGCAGAGCCACGTGACTATACTTCTGCTCTCGTTTAGTCATTGTCGAAATGTTTCAAAAGTTAGAGGGCGCGTTCGCAAGTTCGTTCTATTCCAATTTATAGAATCAGAATTCAGAGAACAAGTCAAATTAAATGGAAAGGGCCTAATTAGAGAGTTTAGCACTATTCAACTGAAGTTTGGCCTGATATTAACTGGTATTCGCTGGACTGATAAAAAATAACAGGATACCGATATCTAAATCTGGACAGGTCGGATATCGCCGGCATCCCTACGCATAGCATAGCACGTGCTTGGATCGGTTGAATGACATCGGCTCATTCTTTATCCATGAAACAAACGAAACTGATTTCTACTTTACGCAGGAACCTTCAATTTTTCTAAGATACTTCTTAGAAAAACTTAGTTTTCATAAAAGAGTGAAATATTGTCGCACTTACCTCAACAAAGACAAGAACGGCGCGATGAACACTGGGCATATCTGAGATGAAGATGTCATTGCGACGAGTATTAGCTGAACTGACAGGTGAGACGGAGCTGCGGCGACTGATGTCTTGTCTCTCATTCTGGTGGTTACTCCCACTTCCACCTGACCCCCCAGATAGTTTTTCCTCCAACGGGACAAATCCACGTGATTGAGTCTTGGGAGAATGCGGGGTCAGGAACCCTGGTGAGGTTGGCGTTGTCGGTGGTCCTATTGTCTGGGGAATTGGGAGTGGTCCTCCTCTGACAGGGCTCGAAGGACTGAGCAAATGAGCGGCCGGTGGAACAGGGAGTGTGGGTGATTGCGGTGGAGAGGTCGTTGACCCTTGGTGGATCAACGGGAGAGGTGCGTCCAGCGTGACCTTTGGGACTGAACGGGAACGTGGTCTGGGTGAAGGTGGAGGGAGGGCTGGTGGGGAAGGTGGTTCTATTGAAGCATCTAAGAAGTCTGGAAGGTTTTGGAGTCTCCGTTGGAAGGCAATAATCTCATCCTCTGGAGTATCCTTCGGAGAAGTCACTTCTGTGGACACGTCCAATGATCTGTTCCGACTCAATCGGCGATTCGAGGACTTTTTTTGATGAAGACTCCCGAACCGAAAACTCTGTTAAATTAGAAATGGATTTTTAAAGAAGAGATTATCGGAAAAACCTCGGAGGTTGTCAAATGAAAAAACCCGACTGGGACAGAGGATGATGAGAAGAGTGTGTTGAGTAGTTGAGGAATGAAGGGAACGAATTTAGATGGGTGATGATGGGGCAATCAAAGTCAAGTCGATGCGGTGATCTGGTGAGTGAGGGAAATGTCTAAGAGAAAGAATCCAGCCATGGAAGACCAAACGAAAGAGGAATAGACGTGTTTACATTAAGTATCTACTGCAATCTCAGAAGGGACAGTATTCGGAGGTAATTTGCTATCAATCCTAACTCCCAACTTTTACGGTAATATCGATAGTCCTAGTGTAGAGGATAATGCGGAGTGGGCATGATAAAATTCCCCGATACGATTTGGCCCATTTTTTAAAAATATTGTACCCTAGGTCAGTCACAGCTTTTGTACTGCCCAAAATCAGGCCATCACTCGTTCAAAATAGGAAATTCGGAAGTTCCTTAATTAGCTTGGTGACATCTGGCGGACACCCAAAATACCCAAAATAAATTAACCCTAAGTCCAATTTCTACACCCACATACTTTCCCTCGTCAATCTTGACAGGAACCTTACCTGTTTCGAAAGAAATGAGGGAGAGCCGGATGGAGTGTTGACCTGACTATTTGGTCCACTTCCACCACCTTGAAGACTTTCACGGGACACTGCTGTTCTTAGACCCGCGAGTGGTAAGAGCCCAAAAATAGAACTTTCTCTGGGTTTCCCACCACCACCGCCACTCCCTGCGGGCCCTGAATCCATTGTCATCAGTCTTTGACTCAGACTTTGACTCTGACTCTCCTCTGGAGGACCTTTGTCCACACTCGCTTCTTGACTCGAAGAACGCCATTTGGTAAAAATCCCACGGAGTGTACTTTTCTTTGTAGGGGATGTTGGGGCTGCAGGGGGGTCAGGTGGGGATGCTGTTTCCTCCAATTCGTGTAAAACTAAATTTTCTTCTCCTTCCATAAAATTGGACCCACCACCGCCACAATCCAGCGTTAGACTCACCTGAAAAGGAGGAGAAATGAGTGAGATCAGTCAACTGAGTCACACAAAGGATTCTTCCCGTTCTCTTTAGTTGTGAAACTGGGAATTACTTGTCCGACAAGGGAAACACTCTTATGTCAGATTAGAAAAATCCGAGAGGTGACATCAAGTCGCCTGAACACATTGAACACTTGTTGGTATGACAAATTAGAATTTGGATTCTGACGTAAAAATTTCCAACCACTCTCTTCTGAGCTTAAACCTTCATTTTACATATATTTCGAATCGTATTTGTGACAATTTAGTCAAACTTCAACTGAGATTCACATGAAAAGTGATTTCCTTGTGAAAGAAAACATGTTTGATGGAATTCCGCCGACAACTGACTGGAGAAAATTATTATTAACGGCACTACTTTTCTCCTAACTATAAGTTCTGTTGAAAACTCATGAATCAGAATTTTATCTTGCCACAAATTTTAGCCAAATTGACATAAAAGATTTTATTCATAGTTTGTCAAGAAAACCGCCAAATGTGTCCAGGTTAAAAACTGGTTATTGTTGTTTGGGTTATTTTATAAAAAAGAAAAAGTCCACGTGTATATAACACTGCAGTAGCTGTGGAAAAAAATTGGAACGAACGTTTATGTCGGTTGCACTTCACTCCGACAAAGCATCTCGTGCACTAATTTTTTTTGCGAAGGAAGGTTTTTGAATATTACATCATATAATGGGGGAAAAATTATGTACATAAAATTGTGAATGCATAGTTCTAGTTAGGAAGAAGAGTTGAGTTAAACAGATTTTTTTTCTTCGTCGCTTCTGTTCCTTCACGCACACACTTTGGTCCACGTCCAAAAAAAAATCATAGGTAAACAAAACACATGGTTTTCCCAGACTTTGAGGAGGAAATTGAAGGTTAAGACTTTTACATTCATAAATAGCTTAAATGTAGTCAAACTTGGGCGTAATAAAGTGTTTTAGAGTCAATTTGAAGGCTATTAAATTTGATCTAGTGGATATTTAAAACAAATTAAAAAAAGTTATGTTAAAAATATCTTCTCAGTTTCCCATGTTCTAATTTGTCAGTAATTGGTTCAGTTTTCGAGACACTTTTACTACCTATAGAATGTTCACCGTGTGCGTGCGTCTTATTTACACAAATGCGTATTATTACTATGAAATGTTTAGCTGCGCTCTGTACGGCAGTTTACCCCAAGATTGATTACGTGCACTTAGAATTGGTAAATATTTCTGAGAGAGTAGAAGAGTTACAAGTCAAGTTTAACCCCCAAGGGAGAATCAAAATTGTCTACGCAAGTGAATTGAAATTATTACAAATATTTACAAACCAAATATTAGAATCAAATCTGAACAAACAAAAGATTTCTATTCCCCCAGTCAAGAAATCCTAGGAATGAAATGAAAGGACAACATTGCTGGAGAAAGCATGGGCTCAAAAGGAGAAAGTATTGTGCTGGAATCAAATAGTCTTTGCTTAATCAAACGAGGCTGGTATCGCTTGATCTTTCCCTACACTATTCCATATAAGTCGCGACCACTTGTACCGTAAGACCATTCATTCGTCCCCTCGACAGGTTTCATTATACAGGGTGTCCGAACAGTAACGGATACGCATTCCCACTACGAACTTCCCGAGGATAGTCCGATTGATCTAAATCTTGCGTATTCGAATTCCTCATAATATTCAAGTACCGCAAAACATTCGAAGAATTCCAAAATTTTGAACAGAGAATATGAATCGAAACGTTTTAATTTTATTTTATTTGTAACATACTTGTCTTCGTCTGCGAAGTGGAATTGACTCGTCAGTACTGGAGGCCCTACTCCTGGACGTCCTGGATTCTCCAGATAACATTGAGAAGACAGAGTGCCCTGAATGTCCAGAGTATGCAGAGGCAAATGAGGCACGAGATGCACAACTTTTCCATCTTCTTAGAGCCAACCCTGTGCTAAGGAGTCGGTGAAGAAGAAGTCTGAGAAGAATGATTGGATGAACGACAGATGGATAACATGACTGGAAAATTCGTATGAAGGCCGGGTCCAATTCTGGTCCACCGAGACTGTCTCTCCGCCCTGCTACAACCATCACCATAGTTACAACAAAAAATTTCAAAGATATTCATAATTTTGTGCAGTTTTTGGAAAAATTCTTACTTTCAGCAGAGTGTCGTCTGTAGTGGAGTTGGACGGGGGAGCAAAACGAATTGTGGCGACTTGGACTTTGATTCAACCAACTCGTGGCTGAAGGTTCTCTCAAGTACGGTGACCCAGGCACGACGTTCACCTTCAATTCAAAACATAAATACACAACTTATCAACAAATGAGGGAACGGATTTTGTAAATCCTACATGACATTCAATTCCGCGTAGATAGCACATGTTAACTTAGCATATTGCACTAGACTTTGGAAGGCATTATTTAATTTAGTCTGTGAAATTGGCACGGAATTTGAGTTTTGACAGTTTACTTTAGTGAGGACGAAATACAAGGATATAGGTTGTCAAGAAAAACATGCAATGGAAATGGCGGACAACGACGCACTGCGTAATGAAATTTATTTCATCATTCACGTCATGTATGGAAAGTCCTATGTCGACTGTCCTCGCCGAAAGGTCAATGTTTGAACGGTGACCCGAGGAGTTACGGTACCACCAAGGAACCTTGACTACGCTCTCCTCTGAAGGTTGGCGAATACTGACCACAACGAGTTGTTATTTTTCGGCAGGTGCTGAAGAAGTAAATGGGAAATAGGTCTCTCCCATGTGCACCTCGTTTTTTACAAAATGACTCCAGAGGTCAAAAATGCCCCATGCGATCCATGCACTATATAGAGGTTGCCACGGGATTGCCCGTCAAAAATTCATCGGTTGCAAAAATGGAGAGTTTGATAATTATTTTCAGTAATTGCTCTAGTACCTTTAAGGGAGTTGTTTTATTTATCTTGAGTAAAACCATATTAGCTATTACAAGAGGGTATTTTCAGGTCAAATATTTTCTTATCTTGTTAAGTTTCTCTTGAGTTCTATTAAGTATTTTGATTCATAACTCTACGAATTCCGAATTAAATTCTCCACAAATGGGATGTATTAGCTATATCTGAAAACTTACATCTTACGCAAGAAGTAAGTGGTTATGGAAGATTCTGTATATGATACACGTGAACTGATATCGTAGCGTGACTTCAGACGTTAAATTGATTTCATGCGACAGCAAAAGAAAAGAGACAATTCCCAGTACGCTATGGGACAATACCACCAAGACAATTCATGGACCCTTAATTTGAACTTAGGAGATAGAGATCGGAGAAATAATAAAGGCTACAGACCTCAAGGGATCTGAGTACTCGTATGAGTGTTGATTCGACGGACATGGCAATGACTGTCGGAAGATTCCCAATCCCTGTCCCAGACTGCGGTGGGGGATGTATGTGACCCAGGACAGGGGGCGGTGTGGAACAAGTCCATGTGATGAACAAGTCTTCATTCCCAAGACTTCCAGACTGAACCGTAGACTCTTCTATAAAATCCAATCAAAAACAAGTCAAACATTTTCTCCATCTATGAAGTCCCCATATTCCCCATGATCATCAAAAACCCTCATCAAATCAAAAGGGGAAAAATAAATGGAGAAAACAAAAGGGAAAAGGGTTTTCCGTTCCGTTCCGTTCCATGACAAGACATAACATTTTGAAGGATTTGTTTTTGACTGACAAACCTGCCGTGATGAGATCAAAGACAGAGACACGGAGGGCTGATCTGTGATGCAGGCCAAGGTAAACGAGTAGTCGAGCTGCATGATGTTTCACGTAACGGGCAAACAACGTCGTATGATTTGTGTAGAAAAATTCATCTGCAGGTAACAACAAAGGCGGAAGAGCTTCTGCGACTCCAGCGTCAAGCAAACACTTATGATGAGCAGGTTCTAAGGCCAACGTCGCCAAAATTTGTAGAACCAAACAAAGAAGTTGCTGGAGAAAATAACAAAGGTTGAATGAGTTCAAAATCAACCACGACCCATGGAATTCATTACCTCACATCTTAAGACTTAACGACTATACAATTTATTCTAGAAGTCCGGGTGTGGTCTCATTATGCGACCGCACGGGTCCACCTCCAATCTAGCTCTTCAACCAACAATTAATAAACACGGATGGATAGTTGAGAACTCAACCTCTACCGTAGCACGAAAAGCAATCATCCAGATTTCAAAGGAGTACGTTCAAAAGGCTCTTCCTTTCCTCTCCGAGTCATGATTGAAAGGAAAACATTTAATAAAGTTTAGTTGAGATCCTTTCATTGTAATGCAGAATATTCTGACGAATTTTGACCATATAAGGAAAGCAATTACTGGCGGTATATTACGACCGTGGACTATGCGGTAAGAACGGTAGCGTAGTATGGTGACCGTCAAACTTTTTAATGAGGATGCCGGTTCGAATCCTACTCTGGGGTATCGCACGGTATTTAGAGATCTGTGCTTAATTATCTACATCATAGTGGTACTCTAGCGTAACTTTTCCAAAGAAAAATAAGTAAATTGATGACAATTCAGACTTTAAAACAGCAGTTTAAGAAAATGCTGACGTTGAGTTCCTTGCGTAACATAGGAATCAATTTGGTGGAACGGAAAGGAAGATATAAATGTTCCGTACTCCTCCTACGAGTCCCAGTTGACCTCCTTACTACTCTCTTTTAAGTAGGTATTGATCTCATATGAATAAAATTACGTTAGTGTGTGCGTAGTAAGCGCTAAAATGAACGGATGAGTACGGTTAGGTAGAAAGGAAGTGAAAACGCTTGTGCAAGCTATTATCCAGTCTGCCTTAATTAAGGATAAGTACTAGACATAGTATGACTGTCCTCCCAATGTTTAGCTTCGTCATGTCATATAGCAAATAGCATGGAGTCAAGGGAAAGTCCTATCTCAGAGAACATAATGCATGCATGGTTCGGATTTAAACATTTATATGAAGGCAAATGGGAGAGATAGGAGAAGTCAAACTGACTAGATTAAATTAGATTAACTACAATCCGCGCGTCTATTGTGATTCAGCCTTATAATTCCACTCTCTCTATACTCCTACCTACTAATAGTTCGACATATCATGATGCGTCCAGGGTGCCTTAACAAAAGTCAGACTCACTCCTCCAGACTCATATCCAATTATCATTCTAATGAAAATTGAGATACGAGTCTCCGTACCCTATAGTATACAGGTTGTCAATTGTTAAGCCGATTATGGCCCAATTCAACAACTTAATAATTGAAATCTCGTGAATTCAATTTATAATCTTTCTCCATTCTTCTCCAGTCTGACCGTTAGTTAAACAGGGAATATGGGTCCATGCACACATTTCTCGTCCAACCAAATGTCAATCTAGAGCTTACTGATATTAATGTAACCTCTCATATTCTTTATACATAGGGTGACCCGTACAATCTAAATCAAGTTCAATTCAAAATATGGATGACTTAGATGTGTGGAATTTTTTATTCAATATTCCAAATCTCAGTCTTAATCGTAGGGAAAAGACACGCCAGTCAATCCCGCCGAAGTGGAAACCACTGATAAAAAATATTTCCAAACTTGAAATATCACATTAAAAATCAGCCCCATATCGAGAAATATTAGATTAGCAGACCAACAATCGGTCGTGTACTAAATGACTACTAAAGATGTTTTCTCCACAAAACCGCGACCTACGAGGCGGGTCCTCAAACGATATCATGGAATCACAATTCTTCCTAAGAGGTAGGAACAAGATGTGAGTCCGATGGGATTTTTTTGGTTTTGGTCTACTAAAACAAACGCTTGGAAAGATGTGAGTCCGATGGGATTTTTTTGGTTTTGGTCTACTAAAACAAACGCTTGGAAAGATGAGAGCCAAAACCATGGAGCGACTTCGTAAACTTTATTTCCAGTAGTTTCTACTTTGGGGATGGCTATTTCGGTGTGATTAACCTTAGGGGTCTGATTTTTCCTCTATTCATTGCGACTTATTCATATTCTGAATTGAACTGGACCCAGAGTACTCCATTTCACATTTTACATAACCCAAATTCTCAGTTCATTCGTAGTAATAATTATCTCGTAAGTGGCGAGTAGATGTAAGAGTATTACTTGGGATAGTAAATGTTGGGAACGAACTGCTCTTGTGCGTGATGGTCGAAGGCATTTACTCTGAGTTATTCTAATTCGACTCAATACATACCAATCTCTCCCATTTGAAAAGAACATCAAATGTTGACCAGACCCTCGGGTGAATGTCAAAGAATGGATGTATTTTTATTTTTTATTTTTATAATTATCTCGTCCGTTCTTGAAATCATTGTTAACCATAAAGGAATAATGCAAAATTTATCTATCTAACTAGCCGTATTTACGCTAAGGTGTCAGGATTTTAATTCCTTAATAGAATAATTCTGACTTACCGGATCATGGGTGGAGTCCAAGGCGGCAATGAAGATTCTGAGCGGCGCTTCACTTACTAAAGACTTTTGGACGGCAGGTGCATGAACGAGGAAGACAAGGAGACGAGCACTCAACAATTGTAAACAGTGAGCACTACAACTTCTCCGCCTACACAAATGGACCAAAAAGGATAGAAATTACAATTTTTGTCAAAAGAAGAAAGAAAGGAGGTGAAAGAAAGTTAAAAGAAAGTCCTTGTACTTTCACTCCTCGCTCAGGTAATTCGATCCGGGTCACAACTAAAATACAAATGCGGGCTCTTACAAGTCACAACCATCCTCCCTATTTGTCCAAAAGTTTGGAAAACTAAAGGGATATAGTATTTATCTAACTTAAGATGCCACGTAGTGTGCTGTATCAGTAGTTGGAGGTGGATGTTATTTTAAGTATAGGTTGGTCTCTACGTGTGCTCGTCGATTCCTGTCCTCTCAATTATTCATTTCAATAAGGAATGACGGAGTGGACTGACTGACTGACTGGCAGACGGACTTTCCTGGAGGAGAAAGGAAATGCTCCCGGACTCCAGAACTCTTCTGTCTCCTCCATGTGCATGTAGCATGGATGGACGTTGACATTGGGAGGGTGAAGTGTCCCCGTCTGGGGTAATTACTACCAAGACAAGAAGTCAGGGGACAAGAAGGACAGTCAGACAGCTCTTGCGGACTCACCTGATGGATGGTGTGCATATTTGACGAGAACCAATCGTTCGTTTGTACAGAGTCACAGCGTTGTGTAAAATGTTCACGATGGCCCCAACGGCCGGCTCTAGAATTTCTGGAAAACACAGACAACAAACACATGACTCATCCCTTCCATGAACTACGTAAAATTTGGAAGCAAAAGAAAATAAACAAATCTGCACCTATGTATAATCCATGCAAGAGTCTAAACTCTCTAGTGGTCTCCGTCCTCCCACTGTTACCACAATACAATGTCTTCTCAAATTGAATCAACTCGTCTAGAACGACGACTAGGATTTCTGCACAAATTCTACGTTCTACGCTTCGTTGGTCTCTAGTCAACCAACCAGAGAGTTCATTACATTAGATTTCCTACACAACTGTTGGATTTTGGAGAGAGAATGAACTGCAATTGCATGACTTGCCTTCTGAAACCATCGGATTCTGCCTAGTTCTACCTACCGTCACCACCGACACAACTAACTTCATTAAATATTGAAATCTTTAGAAAATTAGATTTTATTGATGTTACAAAATTTGTCGGTTTATTTTAATTATTTGGCGATAATGTCAAATAATTGACATTATTATAAGACATGATTCAATTTATCGTCTTATACCAATATCCTAAAAAGTAACCAACAATAATGGTCAATACACTTTTATTAATTATCAAAATAGGAAACAGAAAATATTGTAGTTAGAATGAAATTCCTAATTTTAGAGAGGCGATTACTTCAAGTTTTAATCTACCAAGAATTAATACCAGGCGACGTATTGAAGCCGGGGCTGCAAAAATAAGCATACTTTCTGCGTTGATTCCTTTATGGAGAAAGTGATAAAAGTCTGTGAACTTAAACCACGCCGGATTCAATACACGCTCGAGCTTCTAATCGATCATTTCCGGTAAGAATTTTTGGCGCACTCATTTACTGTGAAAATTGTTGGATAAAACTTTTCGCCGTCTAGAAATATTTAATTCGTCTTTCGTATTAGATTTTGCAGTGAACCGTATTCTGGACGACACTTTTGTCCAATGCTACGGGTGGTCGAGGTATACAGGGAAGATGTTGTACCTTGTCTTTTTTCCAACTGGTCGTCACAGGTGGTCGTGAAGTCTGGCGTTACTGTGGTAGATCTGCCGTCGTCGTGTTTTTGTGTGGGCTAACTAAACCATGATTCTTATGATCAGATATTTCATTACAAGGGCTGGGCGAGCAAAAGGTTGGAGAAGTAATTGAATTGAATAGACTGGATCACATTTTGCTCTGGTTAATAAATGATATTTTCGGTGGTAAAATGGATTGAGGTAGAGAGGGATAAGGAACATTGGAAGCAGTGATCTGTATTTCTTGAGAATTATTAAGGAAGCAGGAGTCTTAAGGAGAAAATAAGAGGTTGGATGAAGAAATACGAAGAAAGGAAGGAGAAAGTCTTTGTGTTGTGAACGTATGGGAGAAAACCATTTGGATGAATGTTCATGTGACTACGTGAAACTCCATGGACTCTTAACCCGAGGTGCCTGTACACTGTACAGACTGGAGGCAGACAGAGTGAGTCGGAGCCCATGTTCATGAAATTATCCTACTTTGGGGCTCTTAGTGAAGCGTATTAGAAATAATTAGGGAACCAAAGCATTAGAACTCCTCGAAGGTGCATAAAAGGCTTCCTCAATTATTCAAAAGTAGTTATGGCTCAGCTCTCCCTCGTCTCTTCAAAGAAGGAGAAAATTGAGTCTTCTCCATACACTACTCCTTATGGATTATGAGACACGCGTTACTATGTCGTAGTGTCTTTGAGGCCAACCACCAGGTAATTCCCTAGGACCATCCAAGTAATGAGAGACTTTCCAAATGAAACGAACTGCCGCCAGTCACATTAACTACTACGCAAATCTCATTACAAAATAAAGGGGTTGTCAGTGAGCATTTTCGATTCTACAACTCCTCACATACATTTCTCTGCACGCTTTCTACGTTTCCACCTAGAATGCTATTCTATAAGAAAATTAGTTGGGTCAATGCTGTCGGCCATTCAAGTGTCACCACATTCAAACATTTCCATGAGGAGTAAGAATAAGCAATAGTCACGGCCCTCCGTGCGAGGCAATACTATAATTTCTGACATTAACACAAAAAATATTATGTGACTAAGTAAATTATTCAAATTCTTACGACTATCGATTAAGTGAGATTTTTTAAGCGAAATCGCTGTCTTTCATGTTCGTCTGATTTAGTGGTTTAGCGACTAAATGATAGCTGAATAGTTTGTGAAGGCTGTGGTGGTGTAATGTCAAATGAAC
Organism: Protaphorura glebata; assembly: GCA_034694305.1. Taxonomy (NCBI): domain Eukaryota; kingdom Metazoa; phylum Arthropoda; class Collembola; order Poduromorpha; family Onychiuridae; genus Protaphorura; species Protaphorura glebata. The sequence goes on along the minus strand of JAQFYE010001003.1, from coordinate 7,977 downwards.
AGTAGGAATTTTTAGGAATTCCTAAATGAACTTAGAAGCCTTCCAATTTTTAATCAATTCTTTATTAATTACTTCGATTTATGAGCTCCTGTTTTCGCTTCCAAGAATTTTAGGCATGTAGAGAAGACACTAGAAATTAATTAAAAAATGAGCCCAGGTAGCATATGTAGGAGAAAATACGTCATATTCCCATATGCACAATCAATTCAAATTCTTTTTAAATTCACCCATTCGAAATCGATCCAAATGTTGGGTTCCCCTCTCCTAAAATACCTGTCGACACGCGGGGAACAACGGAGAAAGTGATTAATCCACCTCGTATGCTTTAATCCTGAGTAAAGCGCACCTCCCGTAGAGATGCTCATCAGGGCTGGGGGGTAATGTCTAAGATAAAATTCCGCCTATCTTGCTAACTCGTAAAATCACCCACGGCTAATGAATGTCGTTCAAACAATGGTGGGTTTAGCGTAGAGACTGCACTGCGACATACATAGTAGAGTGTGCTATAATTCCACCTTGGCACGATTTACCCACAAGATTGTAAAAGAAGGATAATTCCAAGCCCATCAATGGCTCGTCGTTCCTATTCATTTATATTAAGGCGTAGTTTATTTTAGGAATACGGGACGGGAAAACGAACTTGGGCTGTAGCTAAAAATGGGGTTTAAACTAAGAGAGTGAGAGTTAGAAAATGAGAATATACAAAGAATACGTGGTCTCAGGAATGTCCCTGCTCCGCCGCCTTGTCTCATCGAATCAAATTTGTCTCCAGACAACAAGAAGGAAATTCATTCCATCCTATGTGTTTGTACTCGGGTTAATAATATATAGGGTGGTTCATCATCTTTGAGCCTCCTTACACAGCATAAGTACGTAGACACTATATTTCGTCATGATAAGGTTAGATCTCTCAGGAAGGCAATGCACAAAGATTATTCTCGACCAGGGTCTCTCCGTTACATTCCCTTGGAAATGAATAGCCTCCACAAGGAATACCCGCAACTCTTACGGCGGTTGTCAATTAATGAGAGTTATTTTGGAAAAATTGTATAACTTATTTCTGTTAACCACGAAATCAGGTTAAGGATAAAGAGGGGATAAATAGTTATGAACTACCCTGTAGACTACTTCTGTGTTATAGCTGACTTCGGGGATGATGCATTCTGGAGAAAGTCAAGTGGAGAAAGTCTCTGTTGGTAAAGGGAGACTACTGTCACCGTCATCGTCAAAAGGGCTAACGACTTTAATCAGATCAATACGGTGTGATGGCATTTTGCCCTCATTTACATCCCTTTCTATTCACTCACATACCAATGTCACACACACACATACTCCTTCGAATTCTTGACGACAATCTTTATGAAAGAAAATCGATCTGACTGCCGAAATGTTCAATCTCATCTCCTTCAATGAAGAGAGACAAAAGTTCTCGTTTACACATACGCACAACAATCAAGTTAAGCCAAGATGGAGAAAATCAGGTGACACTATTCTAATTTTTACGACTAGTTTCCTGTCAAAACAATTTGGAATAATTTGACTAACTCAGAAAACACTTTTATTTGATTCTCCCTGGGTGTGTTAAGCAAATTAAAGAAATTAAATTAGAACAAGCATTTAAATTTCGCCCTGAATTGGCTCCACAACCAACTAGTATTATGATCTCTTGACCTGCTTATAAACTGATACATATTCTGACTGACAAATTCTCTACAAAATAGACATCTCACTTTTCCGAGGAGCCATCTGTAGTCCGGCTGTACTTTTCTATGCCCGGAGAATTATTCATGATGGAAAATTATGGCTGAAATACGTTTCTATACCAGGATTAATGAACGGGATAAATATCCACCGAAAGCTGACATATAAAGAGTACCCACAATATCCTGTGATCAGATTGGAGTGCAATTACGAGACTGTAGGCGTTCGTTGGATAATATTGTAAAATGGAGTTTAATTGACCGGCTGAATAGTATGAAGCACTTTGCATGTAAGCAGCTAATCTGTTTGCACGGAAAATTACCCCCGAGTGAGTATTGGTCAAGTGGTATTGGACTGGGCTCTAGGGTTTGCTCTTCAATTAAGCTCCTAGAGGAATAATTTATCAAATGGAAAGGATAAAAAGTTTACAGAAGCTCATAAACAGGAATATACAGTTCACCAGCAGGACATTTTGTTATTACTAATCTGGTAATCCTTCCTCTATGAAATTCCGAAGTCGAATTTTTACTCGAACCTTCCAAATTTTCTTCCAATTTTTGCTTATACAATTTCATTTCTCTTGTTTCAGGTTTTCTCATTGATCAATAATTCTGTTGGTTTATTCACATGAGACGTCCTTTAAAGATCTTTTTTTCGTCATAGTTTATTTTTCCAATCGGGGAACCTAAGTTTTTATGCGAAACAAGTGCCCGATTTTCCAAGGTTTCTCGACCTCTGTGACGATATGCTCATCTTTTCCTTATAGTCAACCTTTCTCATGACTTTTTAAATTTTGTTAACTCTGAATTGAACGTACTACAATAGTACAGTTGCCAATATTTCGTTGGCGGATATTGGATTTTATGTTACGCAACTACACCCTGCAAGAAAACTCTATTTTTGACACACCCTGTATTGGAGATGAATTACTGTTGCTTATTTGCGAAGTGGGAGGAAGTGGAAGAGGACGGAAGTAAGGATTAGATGATCTCCTATCCATATAATTTGAAGGAGGTAAAAAGATGCTCAATTTCAGTCCTCCATCCCTCCAATTTTCTTCTCGTCACAACATTTTGAGAAGGAAAAGTCGGCCGGAAGGGAAAATCCTCACCCGACTTACTACCACTTCATAGCTCACAGATAATCTTTCTCCAACCCTTTCGTAAATGGACCACTTCATATATAATATTACTTCCCACGTCAAATTGTGTTTAACGCACTAGAAGACCGTCGCTCACTTCACTTCATCTTTTAAGTTTGGGCGATTGCATAAGGAAATTTCAAAAAGAAAATCTAACCACTAGAGTGCGGGTAACTGTTGAATCAACACTATTCGCTGCATTGAAAATTTTTTCAGGGTGTTGAGAAAGCACTCTCCGTACTAACAACTAGCGTTCCATTCAAAAATACAACTAATTACGTCATGGCATTTTAATTAGTCTTTATTACATATCTCAGTTCCAACATTTCTTGAAGACAAAAGATTTTTAAATAATTTGACTTTCACCACGGCAAGTCGCAAGGGCTGTGGAATACTACTAATAAGTAGACAACGTCGGTTTCTTCTTTGATAAGTCTAGTTAGAGAATTCTCTCTTCCTTTCTAAGAAAGTGGACTTAACCAGGATATACAGAAGCCTGGGTTTTTGTGAATGTACAAAATATTTCACTAATACCTTATTAATACTCATTCCACAGGTTTTGAAAATATTAGTGTGCCCTGATCTTCAGAAACTCCTCTTTGATCCCTAGTGGCGTTTTTTGTGAAAGATTACAGTAGGTATGTGTTTTCGTGGGCGAAAAAACTTTCAGTTGGATATTTGGGCCCAGCGTCAACTGCGCAATCTAATAATCCCTCTTGATTAGTCTACATTTCTTGCCAAACAAGCAGTCATGTTAGCAATGGTATTACAGATATAAGTAGGATTAGAGGTTCAAATACTACATGAGTTGGGAATTATGGTCGTTACTACACCGTTGCTCTTATTCTCTGAGTAATGAGTTGTGCGTCCATTCATGGATGTTTCATTTCTAACTTACTACTGTTACCTCAGGAAACTAACATCAATTGAATTCCACGAATGGAGGGCTACACGGAGGTTCTTGGTCTTATATTCGGTTGATTTTGTTTTATCCAACCTGAATAGAATAATTGGCAACTTTGGAACACCATGACTTGCTCTTTATCGAAAGTTTTGGACATTATCTTTCACATATATATTTTAAACACTAAAATCCTTCAGTGTCCTTCAGTGATTGTCTAGTTGTATCATAATTTCTCCACATTTTTCTTCTTGGCTTAAGCCTGGTCCGAATGTTGACAACAGCAAAACCTGATATTCTTGACCGTAATAAAAGAAATTAACTAACTGTCTGCAAATGGTGTAAAGGAAGTGTTTGCATTTGACGTCGATTGATTGATTGATTGATTGACCAAATTTATAGTTAGTTGATTGTGTTTATATATAGTTTATTGACTGGCTAATCGGAGTCCGAAATAATATAAATATTTAGATTTGATAATGCACATGGCTTTAATATGCTGTGTGATGTATTTTCATTGCGGGCATAGTCCGCCTGATCAGGACTACATGCGCCATTTACGAGCATTAGGCACTTTAAGTACACAAAAAAATGCCATCCATAACAGAAGAAAACGTGTGAACATAAGAATAATCGTTTACAACCGTGACTGGACACAAAATTTAGGAGCTTCTCGAGTAATAAACAGGAAATAATGTAAGAACCTTCGAAAATAATCATTCTTATGTGCTAATAACGGCCATAAGTCCAGTTATATTTCAAATAATGTGCTGTGTATCACATTAATTGCAAAATTAGAATTTAGAGAAAATATAACGTGGAACAACCGTTAAGAAATCCATTGCGAACTGGAAGAACTAAACACAATGGTTTTACCGGAGAACTTGTTGCATAATTTAGAAGCTGAAGTTAAAAGAAATGGCCTAATTAATTGACAGTCTGCGTCAACGTAAAGCGTTGTCATCTGCATATTTTTGGTACAGAATGTTTTGGCATCCTATTCGGCCAAAGAAAGGTTAAGAATCCAATCGAGACAAACCGCTTATAAAAAAATCTCCACACCATATCTGGCAGGGGGATCAAATCCTCAACACATTGAGGTGGCAACTTACTCCGATTACTGTTACATGTTACAACGGAATTACAAAAAGGCGTGCATTTTAGCCAGAATCCCATTTAAAAAGTGGCGTCCAACAATAGGTTGAAGATATACTGTATTCTGATCCAGTCAGGCCTCCTGGCATGAAGAGATGTGCGTAGGATAAAGGTGAATTTATCACTTTCACTCTCTTGAATGTGTAACCCCCTCAGTTCATTTTGGATTTGCATAACGTCTGGGAGACAATTTCCGGAGAGAAGAGCCAAGTCCCGTTCCATGACAAGGTAAGGCACAGACATTCATTTCATTCCATTCATTAGAAAGCATTGTGATTTGAATCAGAAGGAGCAAGCAGGAGTAAAACATTATGAATTAAAAACTCATCAAAAGGAAATTTTTAACTTTAGCAGTCGTATGGAGTATGGGGTTCGTGCTCAGGAGACACTTAAGTTCTCTTTTTGTGTGTAAAACTCACTTGGAGAATAGAATCTCACTCTAACGCGCTCAGGTGAAGCACTTATGCATATTAAAACTTGGCCACGCAACCTGACTCCTGCCTGCCTAGCCAAAAACCCCCAAAAAGCCTAGCTCTAGGCTCATCCAGCGTTTTACTGAATAGAAAATGGAAATGGAGCACGCATTTCAATCACTTTTCTCCCGGCAAGTTTCTCTGGTTGGACCACCATCACCGGTAGAAATCGAGACTCTCGTGACAAACAGATGTAGAGAGAATGAATTTTTCATTATTCGGATTGGGAGAAGAAATAGATGGGATACTTAGTTTTGGTGATCCCACCAACGAAACCAACCCTTTTTTTATATACATTCGTTCGTACTTTCTCCAGGTAGAGACAAAAAGAAAACTGGGGGTTTTTACCCGTCGAAACTTTATTGTTTCATTCATGAGCGTTCGTGATACGATTAGAAGTCGCCTACTCTCGGACTTAGAAATTCCTCGGCTTTTGTCCTCCCTTCTTTTCCACTTTGACTCAAGTACCATACTCAATGCAATCCATGCATTTCTTAAGGAATGTCAAGTGAATTTCACCCACAATTTGTACCTTCCCCGACTTTCTTTTGTCCAAATAGGTGAGCATTCCAAAAAATGCAATCCAATGACCATTCAACGCACCAATCAAACAACTCATACATTCAAATTAGAGTTTATTTTGTCTGTTTGTTTGAGACCCCGGGGGATAGCCTCAATGAAATTCTTATTTGAGCGTGAAAGTTTTCCCCAGCGTACGGATCATTCACTGAAGAAAAAATGGTTTGTTTGTGCCCAGACTTCCTCACTTCTTTTTCTTCAACTTTTACATTCAAAAATTTTGCTACTCTTACCGGGTATTTTTTAGATTAGGGAACGTATAATTTGTGCAACGAATCGAGAGTCGTCATTCCGTGAGCCTAATTCTCTTGAGAGTGAGAACTTTCCATTTTTTGGTCTGTCAAATCTTCCCCATCTGCTCTGTAGTTAAGCCGAGGCGCATGGGACGGTTTTCTTTTGCGTTAGCACGAAGGAAATTACAAAAATATTTGCCAGACAAACGATAAAGATTATTCTCCAATTCCAACGTACATTTGTTGCCAAAATGGACACAGTGAAACCTTTAAACTAAATACTGAGACAAAAAGTCAGAAGAAACGATTAATTAACTTACCTAAAAGGTCTTGACTCGAAGTTACGACGGTACTTTTGACAACAGGGTCCTTGACTTTGGTCTTTCCAGAGGTACCCTTGGAGCTGGAACCTTTGGTCGTGACCGTTGCAGCAGAAGGTGTGGGTAGGGAGACAGAACCACGTTGACCTAGTCCGGCCCCCAGGGTTGCATTGACATGGCTGGCAGTCACATGGTGTTTCTCACCATCCAAGTCTCGACTTTAAAAAAATTAAAAATGATGAATATTGTGTGACTACTTAAACCAATCAGATCCGATCTACTAATTAAAAACGGCTGTTTCATACAAGTTCTTGCTTTCGGGAACTCTGAGACTCAAATGATCTTATCTGTCCCCGATTATAACCACCAGCCTTTACGGTACCTTCCTATGTTACTCAATCACAAAATTTTGTTGACTTTAAAATTAAACGAGGTACTCGTCTGTATTCTCATGAGGAGAAAGCCGGACGTTTATAATTGAGGTTTAATTTTAATCGGTTGTCAGTAGGCCGGAGAAAGTGTCACGAACGGTCGTCTTGTCATTACTATTCAGAAGTCTGTGATGTGAGCCCTATTTTGCTAGTTAGGACGCAGTTCTTAGGTGGCTAAATATAGGGATGGAATGGAATTAACAGTCATTAACTCCGGACCGGACAGTTTAAAGGTAGAGACGGTTCACCGCTTTTTGCAATGAAATAATAACATCGACTTTCTATCTGTATTTATACTTTTCCTAATTTCTCATTTAATTTGAGGATCGATATCCAAAGTGTATTATTTAGTAGGAGGATGGGGAAGTCGTTGAGTGGATCCATGAAATAATTTGGATACGAGGGAATGTCCTCCTTCCATTTGGGACGAAGGTTGAGTAACCTTTCCTTGTGAGATGGATTTCCTATATTTGGTAACTTTATTGGGATTCAGTCCAATGGAATGACTTACCTTTCCTTCGTGAGTCTGAAGACTGTAGACACGTCGATAATTTTGTTCATGGCCGTCATGGCCGTGTATTGCAAAGGGTGAGGGCCGGTCGAAAATAACAGACACGATTTGCACAACACACACATTACGTCAGATAAATATTTTTTCGGCTCTTCTCTTCTACTATGACATTGCACGGCAACCTATACAGTCAACAAATAATAACATTTTCTTCTTGAATTATTCACCGTAATTTCATAGAGAATTGAATGAAAACATATCATTATATCATCTGCCTTCAGCCATTCAACATATGCAACACTTTTCGTATACACAAGAAGGTATTTACGTTGCGCTAATAAAAACTTATGCCTGACTTTCACTTGGTGAAAGTCGTATTAAATTTTTATTGCCTTTGATTTTTTAAAGAGTAACACATTTGAATTGAGGTAATGTAAGGGTATTTGACATGCTTATTAAGGACTGGTGAAACAACAAACTAGCATGGCCATTTACCTGTGTTTTTCTCGGTTGACCAGTTTGACTATCCTGG
>JAQFYE010001002.1:0-26763 GCA_034694305.1 Protaphorura glebata | reverse complement strand
TTTCAAGTTTCTATCTCGCACGGTTAAGAGGGGTGAGCAATTGATAGGTGGCCAAATAAAAAAGAAGACACCCTGTAATATAAAATGTAAGTGCATTCAAGTCTCAGTCCAACTAACAATCCAATGGAAAAAGACTTCAAAAATTTGTCGTTTGTTTTTTTCAGAGTGCCATGGCATGGAATGGTCGTCATTTCCAACAAGGGACCGCATTCGGATGTCAAATTTACAGGTTTCCGACTTCTAGCCCACGGATACAAAAAATCCATCATAAATAATTTTTAACCTTTACTCCATTGCAATGGTGAGAGTTCAATCCCACAGGCTGGAGTGGTGTGATGGTTGGCTTAAGATGCATTTCCTCCACCGGATTTTCTTCCTACTACTAGGGGTTCCTTCTCTAGGCCAAATATGAGGCTACTACAGATCTTCCTACTACTAGGGTACCTTCTCTCGGCCAAATGTAAGGCCACCACAGATTTTCTTCCTACTAGTAAGGGTACCTTCTCTAGCCCAAATATAAGGCTACCACGGATTTTCTTCCTGTTACTAGGGGTACCTTCTCTAGGCAAAATATAAGGCTACTACAGATTTTCTTCATATTACTATGGGTTCCCTCGTTGTGATGCTCGGCTATACTTGACCGGGGAATGTGACTTAAGCTTCTAATTAGCGCAATAAAATTTTAGCGAGCCAATCGGCATCCAAATAGAATCCCTTGTAAGGGATTCATCCAGATGAGAATGAGTAAAAGACAAGGGATGGCATGACAATCATTGGATTATAAGGAACAACGAAAGAGGAAAAACCGGTAGCATTTCTTGAGTTTGTCGCCGTTTGATCGAGAGCAATATTTCACTACTAATTGGATCTTAACACCTGCCCAACCTTTCAAGATCTTCACTCCAGATTAGGATGTCTTGTTTTTTTTTCTTTTACTTCTCTCTTACCTGCCTTCTTTCATTCTCAATGGAATTGAAATGCAATCTCTACCTGAGCTCTTCTGGCGGCGGTCATCCTTTGAATCGTTTTTTCTTCTTCCTTTTACCTCAAGTCAAACGTAAAAGGTGAACCTGAACCTTGGGATCATCGTCATCATATTCTGTATCATCCCAATAGACCAATTACCAAGACCCACAGAAGGTAAGTTACAAGTAATGTTCCCATAAGTCAACAAAACCATTTGACTCGTTACCACTTCATTATTTTACTTAATGTTTCCAACAAAGTGTCGTTCCTGACTTACACACGTCATCACTCACCTTATTCGATTTTGTGTGGGAAATCCGGAGGAATTTAAAAAATACGATAGATTTTTTAGGTTCAACACATTTAAGGAACGGAAAACATTAGAATTCTAGAGCATCTGGAATGTAATTTAATCTACGACGTTTTTATATTTCTATAATCGGGATGATAATCAAGAGCGTGCATAGATAACCCGTGAAGTGTGTCTGAATATAAGATAATCAATGAATATTCTAACTTATGTGTGAATACATTTCCTTACAGGCACGATAAATAAAATAGAATCAAACATAGAGGTGGTCTGAAGAAACTCTCCAGTCTACAGTTGACTAGAAGCTTCCTTTTTAAAATCTATGACCACATACATTAATTTGGGGTTCATTGAGACTGTCAGGGGTGAAGAGAGAATGCGTACCCAGAGAAGCATGATAAGATTTCTTTTTCAATTAACGTAAACTCTGATTTTTGGAACGTTTTGAACCACCTGAAACTGTGACTCTACTCTCTGGGTCCATGACCATGGTGGCTTTGCCTCACTCAAAAAAAACAAAGTGGTTGACTCGTCCAAAAGCCATTAAATTAATCAGGAGTCAATTACACCTCCCCGCAGAAACAGAGTTATCTCTTCCAATTATTTGCAGTCTCATGGTTCCCAAACTTATGTGTTAAGTGGCAGCTGCAGCTGTAGCTCTAACCGCTGCACATGCCAACATTAATACAAATTCCAACATTTGCCAATGGAAATGTCAACTAATCAATAAAATGTTGCACTTCGTCCACGGGCTAACAAGGAAACAATTTTTCCAGCAAATACCAGATCTGCTTTAAACCAACGCGATAAGTGACGTCAAATACTAGACAAAATTTTAGTTCAACGCTAATTTTTTTTGAAATATTCCAAGCATGTCCCTCAGATTGACCTGTCCACGAATACTCGTGGCCTGGACACTAACGCTTAATCCTGAGTTTTTTTTTACATGAAAGCTGGTTTCCTTGTAAGTCCAGGATAATTATGTTTTATAATGAACACCGTTCTCTCAAAACATTCTTGATACGCAGCGGACCAGAAAAGATTAATTTGAATATAACTGAAAATGATGAGGTCATGGAGACATGGACATGGTCGTCACTCGTCAGTATGTCAGGAATGAAATAATCCAAAGGCCCAAGAGCTTCTTTTTGCAACAAAGCCGATCTAAGAGTTTTTCGACTGACTCGTTTTTTCTTTACATTTTATGACTTCTCCATCGAGTTTTTAGTTGAGAACATGCATAATAGATTAAACTGAATTGCCTCTTTATCTTCTCCCGAAGGGGGGAAGGAATATAGGAAATCAAACGACATGCAATTTCAATGCAGTTATGCATCACCCCAAGCCAAATACAAAATACTGAACGAGTTAATTTCATAATAACAAAAAAAAAATACGTACATAAACCGGTGTACATAGTTTAAGAGTTGCTCTTCTCTTGTTAAACTTTTAAAAATTCTCCTCCCCAACGGCACTTTTCAAATTAATTGAGTCATATTGTTTATTAATGATTCTCTCCAAAGTCCCGACCGTCCATGCGGTATAAATAAAATAACCATTTAATTTATAACCAATTGTACCGAAACTACTTCACCCCTCCTTAATCCCCCATCTCCCCACCTTACCTTGCGTGACAATGACCAGGGAGCTCGGAATGAATTAATGTTAATTACAGAGTGGAATTATCCCTTGGAATGCACGTGTTTTCTTCACTATATCTCTCTATAAACCACATTAAGATGTCCACTGCCAACATCTTCAGATGTTTAAACTTTTCAGGAATATGAATTGTACAGGGTGCCCCTTAATTACTAATCCGGCACTTTTATGGCCAAAGGAGCCGACAGAGCCATGTTTCTTCACATTTAACCCTAAGAATCCAAATATAACGGCAGAGTCATTCTATTATTTCAATTTATGTATTGTGAAGTGTCTCCAATATTTAAAACTGTCATTTGAGGTCAAAAGTGACAAAAATTAGTTTCTGAAGGATTGTTCACGTTATTTAAGGGTTACGACAAATCTGAATTAATAATGATTAGCCCCTCGTTAATTAGCAGTCACGGTAGCTTGACTGAAGAATTGACGAGCTATAAAATAAGAAAATACATATTTTTGTGACACCCTGTAACTTGTACTTATTATGTTCAAATGATTCCATCACTTTGAATTTAAACAGATAACAATTGAAGTGATTATTGAGTTAGTTACGCAGTGCAGGTGTTCAAGGGAATGTAACTGTCGTAATAATACAATTATTATTAAATGAAAACTTGTTGTAATGCTCTCGTATACTCTTTCGTGCCCTGTTGATGAGAATTCATATTTTCTCTATACCTGTCGATAATAACGATTCGATTGTTGAATATTTAATTCCCCGAGGCTGGTATAATAGCAAAAGCAATAGGTTGAATTTGAAACGTCTTTATCTGTGGATGGATAGACAGATCTGACATGACAGGCTGCATCTTAATGCAATAATACACGCCTTAAGTGGTAGGGTGGTGCCAAAAAAGTTATACTAAGTATTTCATATACTAACTACATATATCCACGAAATTTATTCTTTTATTAGTTTTCCCTACAAAATTAGCTAATTACAGTAAATTATTTATTTACTACCCGGTGTATATCTTTGAAACATTTTGCACGGTTTGCTGAATTGGTGTTTACTGTAATTACAGCAGATATGATATAAGGGGTGGCCAGTTGATTGTGAACACTTCATTGATTGTTCTAAAAGTTACAATTTTCGACTCTCCGCATATCGGAGACAGGCTACTATTACACACCGACGCCAATTAGAAACTTCCGTAGTCAATTAGACGATCATGAATGACACGATGTAATATCCGGAGACAATTACTCGGATTTACTCCACCCAATCCAGCGCTTTCTAAAATCCAGAAGTGAAAGTTCCACACATTTACAAGGTTGTTAGCTTTCACTTAGGTTAGAACTTTAGACTTTGAGATATTTTAGGAGGAAATGTGTGGAAAGTGTGTATGGTAGGACCCTGCTGACATTTATTAATAATAAAAATGTTGTTATTGCGATTGCCTTGTGCTCGCTATCGCGTATCGCTTGCGTTTTTCCAGATTGAAAAGAAGGTTTAAGTGAAAGGGTCGTGGGTATCGTGATATTATAAATGCCCAGCCCCAGCCCCAGACTCAGTTCAGTTGGCCCGAAAAGAAGGAACCAACTACTTTTTTGGGGAGTTCGGCGGGGGGTTGGACTGATTGGGCAATAATAGGGCTCCCGCTGGGCCATGGGGGGCCTCCATTTCACCTCATTTAGATCTTCTCTTCTTTTTTTTCTTTTTTTTCCCTTGGCTCAAATGAAATTTATCGTACATCCTCTACTACTCCGACTTTTCAGGGCCCACCAAAGTGGATTTTTATGCATCATCACATTCTAAATATTGATATTACTTACTTACATGGTTGGGTGTACTACACAATCTAATATTATACATATAACATGTCTCGTAATAGATTCTACAGGGTCCCAAATACGTATGCAAATAAATATTTCAAATACATGTCCCAATTCCATCCACTAAAGGCTGTGTGACACAGAAACTCGACAACAGGGGAAAGATTCCGAAATTAAACCGAATTTACACAAACGACAAAAATTCTTACAGAAAAACAAGCTAGTAATGACTTTTGGAACGAGATCTTCAGAGTTTCAAAGCTTCAAGGCTATTAAGCGGATAAATACTGAGTAGTTTAGCTTTATTCATTTTAATTCTTGCTTGACACAAAAACTGACGTGAGAAGGCCCCCAGAAAATAACGTACATATTTGGAACCCTGCAAATGATGGTCTTATGAATTTAATATTGTTATGTCATATGTAGACATGATTGAGATTCGGATTCATGAATCAAGGATTGGGTATGTCCCTATAACAGTCTGATGTGACATGATTATTATGATGAGGAATGAACATGCTGCTCCTGCCACATACCGCCCGCCCAAACAAAACCACTTTATGCGTCAAACAATAATTATTATCAAATGCTAATATCTAATATCCGCACTTATCCTATCCTTACTTTCAGCTGTTAGCTATCAAAGTGACCGTATAATGAACCAACGTAGATACTTAGTCTAAATTAAAATGTTTGTTTTTGGCAGACTGACTCATCATCACGTAAGTGTTTACTTGGCGTGTGTGTGGAACTTATCAGATTTTGGCTCCTTCCCTTCCTAGTTAGTTTCGTCAATTAACAAAAGTTTATTAAATATTCAATAATACACCTTGTATTAATGGTTGGCAATTGGATAGCTTAATGAGCGTTAGAACGATTTCAAATTCCATGAATAATCACATAATAGTAACATTTTTTCTCGAAACGGCTTGGAGTGACAAACGACCGACGCTTATCAACGATTGGAATGTGGGAATTCATATTTTGTTCAAAATATTTGGCACAACAAAAACTCTGAATTCCATGTCAAGTTTTGTTGAATTCAAAGCAGGTATTCTATTACGAAGTATTTCACCGCTACTAGGGATACCTTTCTTTGGTTACATCGATAATTCGTGACAATGTCACAAATTTTATTTTCAATTAATATGTACATTATTTTTTACAATTTCTGTCTCGTATTAAGCGGCGATTCCATATGGCAACTAATGACCTGCAAGCTTCCTGCAATGAATCATGCAATGGAACCTGAATACTGAAGAGATGGGAATTTTAGGCCGACCAGCAAATTAGCACCTGGAATTAATTTGCAGATAAAGACCCAGGGAATATTGAGTCTGCACATGACATGACTTCTTGCAGAAAACTTGCAGATCACTTCTGCCATGTGGAATCGCTACTTCAAACGTTGTTAAATTGGATTGGACAATTTCTACTTTTACCTCGTAGCGTGCGTCCTAGTAATTCCTACTCTACTTACTAATTCACCCTTGCTTGATGAGTAAGATACTTTTGAAAGAGTTTCTCTTCGATTTGGCAGTGGGAAGGGGGATGACAGTAATGTTTGTCTAACATTTTGCTGACTTTTGGTGATCCATATCTCATTTGCAAATCGCTGCATTAGCATTTAATGAATTCATACATACAATGTTCAATTCTTCTATGTAAAGTGTAATGACTAGTCCTCTTCACTCACATATTATGCCCATTAGAAGGAACATTTGGACATTTGGACATTGTTACGCTTTTGGTTGCAGAAAATTGACACGAATGAGTATTCATTTAGTTGAGGTTTTCTTTATCCACTGCACTGGGAGGGGGTAATGGGGGGTAACCGACAAAGACAATGTCAACGCTCAGAAATAGAATAGAAAAGGATGTGATGCGTGTTAGAGAGAGAGAGAGAGGGAGATATTTTTTTTTCTAAACACGGACTCATTCATTTTCAACTCTTTTTTAATTACTTTGGCTTTTAGTTTTATAGTAGCGGCCAACCGCTAGTTCTAATTCATCCCTTGTGCATATTATGTTTCAGATGGGGCCATTTGCTCACATTTCGCAAATCGTAATTATAATCACGACAATGAATCGCATGCATGTCGTCCTCCCCGGTTCTACGAACTCTATGTATGAATTTTATAACTTATGAGTTCCTCACCTGTCACCTGCTACATGGTGAAAGATGGAAACCTTATTTTTTCATTGACCGCAAAATCAAATATTTTATTTTACAATTCCAGGAGACACTTTTCTCAAACTTTTCTACCGACGCGTCTCCTGTCCTGTTTTCAGATTATTCAGCAAAAATATTAACCGAATTCTCAAAAAATGCTAAACAATATAAAAAATCCCGATAAGCGCTCGTGATGTGTTTAACTACGTGTTATCGAAGTTTTTCAACCTTTTTCGATTGACTACAACGGAAGCGCAGATGTCATCCGAGATTTTTACTTAAAGAACTAATGTGGAAAGATTGAGTCACGAAAATTGAAAGAAATTGTCATTTCAGACTATAAAATGAAAAATTCGTTTGAACGATCATTGCAGAATCAAACGTAGCCTTAAATTCACGGATTTTGATTTGAGTAAGTTTGTAATAGCCCTATAATAATATAAATTAACATAATGGTATATGTATATTTTCGCCTCTGTTGTGTTACATTATATTGTTTTAATGTGGTAGATTTGGGGACTGGTTTTGTTTGTCTGTCTTAATTATATCGGTGGTTGGTTGGTTTGAACGTCCGTTTTAAAAATTGCATGATTATTTTTTGAAGCGTGAGACGGAGATTTTTGCGTGACACACACTCATCGCCCTCGTCACGCTCTCTTTTCGTCACAAATCCTCACCATAGGACAGAGAGATAATGATAAAAATAAAAAATACATTTGAACATTTTTGGTTAGTTAGAGAAGATACTATGTGTAAATGTGTGGGGAGAAAGAATGGTTTACAGTCCTAGTAATTATCACTCAAGAGATATCGGACACGGAAGGGAAGTGTAGGAGGAGTTGACAAAAAACTGTTTGTTTCGGAAGGTGCTTCAAAAATAAAGACACATGTCGTAGTTTCAAAATTAGGTAACCCTAGCAGTAGCCAAGCCCAGATGGTCTCCACAAAAACGGAGTCTGAGTAAACTAAACTAATAATTAATTGGTGACTAACCACCATCACCAACGATCATTACTTGTAATTAGTTGGACCGTGAGGAGGGGAAATCGTGTGAAAGTATTTATTCTTGGGGTTATGAAGGGTAGCTATATTTTAAACCATTAATTTTTGGATTCTTAGCTGAATCAGACGGTTTTGTTCGGAATTCGGAGCCGTTAAAAGACCTTATTACCAATACCAATCATAATATTAGAGATTAATAACACTATCTTTAGTCTAATTAAATTATTTAAATTTTTTATTGATTACTTAAAGTATCATTTGACAAAGGTCATACGTGAATTCAGAAATTGTCTTACGATAGAAAATCTTGTAGACACAGAAACGTCAAACGACAAGACAGTTAATTACGACAGAAAGAAACATGCCTCAGAACGCCTCCTATAAAAATTCTAACAAAATGAGAAATTGTCATTGCGAGGAAAAGTATTTCAATGCCAAATTAATGATATTATGCTGGAAACTTGATATTTTAAATAAATTTTAATAATGTTCGAACCATATATTGTGCATTCGACCTGAATTGGGACCAAAATGTATTATTGTTTGCCCACGAAGATACTAACAATGCATCATTTGAATGTATTAGAAGGTTGGTGATTTAAAAAATCGTGCAAAATTAGAAAATCCGGTCAGATATTCTATGGAATCACATGGAAGTAGACTACGACATAGGAGGCGGGAAATGAGCCGGGTGGCTAACGAATTATTATGACGAAATGACTTATATACTTTGTATGAACTAAAAAATCATAAAAAATAATTGTGTGGACGGAAAGACTTTTGTGTACATATTAATCCTTTGCGAGACATGCAGGCGTAGTGTACAGTGAATCAAATTTAAGAGATGAATAGATAGCTAACTGCGTGTTTAATTCAATTTTCAAACAATAAGCTCCTGTAAAAATAGGAACCCTAAAAAAATGATTGGGGCGGTTGTGTGAAGGCGACTAAGCGACTGCGACTTTACTCATTTCATCCTTTCGTTACTTTGGTCTCGGGAGACTTTGACTTTGTACAATGGATTGCATGTTTTGCACCCTCAGCTGAATTTTGGCCTGTTATATTCTAAAAGACGAGTTCATTTGTCTATTATAATAAAGAATGAATAGCTCACACGTATCATAAACTCTTAGTATATAATTTTAATTAACATTCGAACATCCGCTCAAAATTACATTCCTTGACATGCACGTTCATTTCAAGAATTCGAATCTGAAACAAATAGGCAAAAATGCAGATCGGCATTTGGACTGTTTCTTATTACCAATTACTTATTTTTAATAAGGCGTACGGTTAAGGATATTTTAAAAAAAATTAAATGGGATAACAGCAGTAGCGACGCTTTTTCCAAGGTTTGATACCTGGGATGGCAGCAGAGTCCTTGGATCGCTGTTATCTGCTGCATACCGGATTCAGAAATTATTGAAAGATTAGCTGATTATATATTTTAATACTTAATAATTAAGGAAAAGTTGGTATAGGATTTTGCTGATACTAGATCAATTAGTGACAAATTCGATTTCCTGAAGTTTGAAAATTATCCGTGCGAGGGCGGGAGGTTCTGAATATGTAACCTGATCACGGATTTGAGTGCCTTGTCCACGTCCGCGTTCCTCGTCACTTGTCATGTCCTTCCAATGTTTTGGATGACTCCGATGATATACAAGTACTGTTGAAGTGTTTTTCTGGGTCCGTCCATGGTCCTTACACGAGGAACTACACAATTTGGATTCTTTTGTGGAAAGAAGGGGAGGACGGGAAGAGGTGACTGGTGACTGGGTAGGGAGCTGAGGGTGTAAGGTAGTAGAAAAGAGGTTCTCTCCGAAAAAAAAAGATAAGAATTTGTTTAAAAAGTCGTTTCGGGCTCATTTCCTCCGTCTCTGTTGAGCGGAGTTTGTTCAAGTCAGGGAAAAAGTCCAATTTCCGACTTGTCACGAGAGTTGATATCCAATTTATGGGTTGAGAGAGACGAGAGCTCTCAAACTCTGCTTCTTCGCTTCTTCCTCTTTCAATGAGTTCTCGACGACACTTACCCAGAGAGGACGAGTAAAAAGGCCCGGGTAGTTGGGAAAACCCCGGTCCCGGCTCTTATAATAGTGTCTCACTTGACTTTTTGGGGCTATTATTCCCAATTCCTGCGCCATGATAGTGGAGGCGACCACCGGGGTCGGCTGCTCTACAATCTATTTCCTTAACAAGACATCAAAATGAACGAATGAACGAATCAGGATGGTAAATGGTAATAGGGACCTAGACGTAAGTACCGACACGTACGAGTCGTATAATAGTTTAGGTGTGAAAACTTAACGACGACGCCCAATTCCAAACCATTTATTAATGAGAGTCTCAATCTTCCAAGAATTGACAATATTGTAATTGAATGGGAACTCTCATTCCATTCCATTGTACTTATTCCCGTCTTTTCATCCTACTTCCTCTCGTGTTACACTGCAAATACTGACTAAGATGACATTAATATTAAATGCAATAATTTGTACCGATTCCTCCAATATTTCCAATTATAATTCTCAATAAGTCCAATTTGCAAAACGGTAGAACAAAACAAGCCGCTCTATCCGGCCGGATAGTTCGGATCCGGCTTCAAACCTGACGGATACCACTATTCGCTACTAACTTCTGCTAAAAATTACTAAGCAATACTTGGTACTGAAAATTATTAGTTTTCATTTAGCAAACTGATTCTAATATGGATGTCTAGGTGGTCAATTTTTAGATCGGATATAAAATACACGTATCCCCGTATCTCGATATCCGTTAAAATTTAATAGTAAATGTTGTCAGCTCCATTTCTAATTAGCACGATATAAGTGATTGTAGTGCAATTAATTAATTATGTATGTTGTTAGGGTTAATGTTGTATTGGTAATAGTAATAACATCTAGGAAAGAATATCATGAAGGATATCTTTACAAGAGCTGTGATTCGGTTGCCATCGCTACAATTCCTGAATGGCTGCGTTCTTCACTTCACCCAAGGGATGAGAATTTGTGAACCTCATAATTGGATTTTGATATGAGACCAACATTGTGTTGAAGGAAGATGCCCGAGTCGGTTGTAGTGTGTGAGAATTTTCGGGTACCCGAAATATCGGGGTTTGACTAGCCCGAAGCATGCTATATGTTATACGTTCTATGTTCGAACTTACTTTACAAGCACTTTGTGGAAACGCCTCATCATCGGAAATCGTTTAGGACCTCTTCTTGACTCAAATCATGGATGATGTCATGTGATACAAGAGCCGAGAAAGAAAATACCAACTCCGGGTATTTTTTATCCAACCCGGGTAACATACTGCATCGCACTGCACTGCACTGCACAGGCTGACCCTCCAATCTTCTCAATTTCATTCAACTCCGAACTCCGAAGAACCACCAATTCTTCGCCATCGACGTCTTTATTCCCAACAAGTCAATATTTTCTATCATCATCTTGTTCGTGAGAAGAAAAAAATCCCTTTGTCAACGTTACCACCACGTAATATTATTATCACCTTTTACGACTCTATTCAATTCTATTCAACTCGGTTGCTCCTACATTTTTTGCACCTTTTTTTCTGGTGTAGTGCAAAAGTCCATGTCACAATGGACGAATTTTATTTTTGTTAGAAAATGGAAATGGAGCCAGAAAGTAGACTATTTCAGTGGAAAAGGTTGATAGGAATTTGTCAAAAAAGATTGAGGAGTATAGTGGACTCTTTTTAACTCGAATACCTCCCTAAAATGAACAAAATGCAGAGTATTCGGATGGTAGATTGTCTAACATATGACAGCATACGAGGGTTATCCAGAAAGTAATGCGCGATGCCCAATAACTTTCATTCGTTTGGCACTTACCACAGAATGTTTATTCTTCTCAAGGTGTTTCCCTCGAGCCGAATAAATTTTCAGATTTGTATGAGTTGCGAGAAAATCAAAATTGCTATAAAATTACAGAAATTATATTTTGTGTGGAAAAGTACTTCACAAGGCTAGGGGGGTAGGAATGTGTATAATTAAGCAGTGAATTCTCGTAAGTACTAAGGAAAAGCATGGGAAAATTATTCTACACTGGTTTTTGTAAATATATAAAAACATAATTCGCGTGCCGAGTATCCATTTGAAGAATAGATTTGCTAAATTAGATAAAGTCTGAGCGGAAGGAAACCCTTAAAATGCAACGAAAAGCAACTCTTTATGCTTGCGCTCAACTATGAGAAAACAAGTGGTCATAATTTTTAAGTTTTTGATTTAATTTGCATACAAACACCATCACACATTTTCCAACTAATGTGGGCTTTACCTACCGGCTTCAAAATTTTCAAATCACCTTTAAGATTGTGCACGTTCTGACAGTTCCCACTTTTAGAAATTCTTATATGTAAAAAACAGAGAGTTAAGTGTTTTACCTTGAGAACGCCATATGGGACATTGGGCAGAGGCAGATAGAGGATGCCGTGCGAAGGGAACGTATGTAAGATTTAATTTGGCCACATAGACTATAATTCTCAAAAATGTACATAAGTCCGAAAAGGTTTCAACTCAATTCTCAGTCAGAGTGAGGGTAGTCAGTCATCAAAAAACTTGCATGAGAAATCATGCAAATGAATTAGTAATTAGAATTGCTGGAGGAGACGAAACTAGGGAAAAACACAATAATAATTTCTCCTGAGTGGTTTGTCAGCTTGTCTTCTTCAATCTAACAAGGAAACCATTTTTAATGTCAAAATATAGTCGATTAAGGATAAGAAATTACCCGAAAAGTCAAATCAAGTGTCCTGAGCACAGGTTATGACCGATTTGTCAACCGATTTACGATTTTAGTTAAACTCTACCCACTCTTAGGACTTAAAATTAAAAATGCCGTAACCTTGTGTCACATTTTAACTCCTTGAGTGACTCTTGAAGATAATTCGAAAAAAATTGTGATGCGGAACAAATTAATTCTTGTAGATTTATGAATTTTGCATGAAAAGCGGTTTCCTCGTAAAGTTCTTCCTTTGAATCCAATAAAGGTAATATTTTTTTTATATCAAAAGGGAGTTAATAAATTAGCCACGGGAGGACGGAGGGGAATTGTAAATTGCATATTAGCCATGTCTCCGACAGTGAAAATGAGTGGAAAACAAGAATTTCTCCATGTAATTATTCAAAAAATAAAAAATAAGATGGGTATACATTTTATCCACACCAAACCGCCGTGCGAGATCAAAAAATTACGATGTGAATTAAATTGCTCACTCATCGTCACATCATCCAGTCTACATGAATCCAGTATGCTTGGAAAATGGCGCTTGAGGCTCAACATGCCGCAATTTAGACGTTAAAAATCACTTTTTAAAATCCCATATATAATAAATACACTGGACTATACTCAATTATACCTCCAATATGTAAATTTCTACGCGTACATAATATAACTTTTACAAGAGATATGAAATTTGACATTCAACTCCTGCATGGCAGGCAGTCATTGTTTTGGCCATAACGAAAATGACCAAATGTGAATCTGACAAGGGAGTATTTTCAAATGAATGCATTATATTAATGTGTAAAATGTCTTTGTTTAGAATTGAATCTTGACTCATAATCTTGAGTGTGAGTTTTATAACGTTGACTTTTATAACCGAGTCGGACTATTTACTTTACTCGAGACGTAATGAATTCCAGTAGCCGGAGACCCACCAAGGAGGAGTTTTTAGAACAAGACATGGCAAGAAGTTAGAAGAATAAAAAAAACTGGATTTTTAGCTTACCCAATAAATAAACAGCTTGACAAAGTCAAGGAAATAAAACAGTCCAATTAAATTTGCATACCGGGCTCCTTCACAAATTGAGTCAAAACACTGTATGTATAACTACATTGCATTCCGACTTGGCCGGACAATTATTTACAACTGTTGCTGTAAGTTGCTGCTGTTCACTTGTACCGGAGAGCAATTTAACTGAAATTAATTCCATCGGATTGTATTACCACGCTATTTTTTTACTTGCCATATTACTTACAATAGTAGTCTGGGTTCCTCGAAACTTTCTAAAATGATCTGCAATTTCCAGCGGACAAAGTGTTTTGACCTTTGACCTTCATATTCAAATGTGGCTGGGATTGCTCATAATCGCATACAAGAAATAACGTTCTATATTATCGAACTCTCAAAATAAATGAAAATTGGTTGACAGAAGAAACGTTCGAATAATGAGATTTCATTCTTTACGTGTATGTGTCCGATAGAGGGAGCGTTACGTATTCGACTACTATTAACGTACAGTTCTAAAAAAATATAAGAAAATTGTGAAATAGTAGGAAAATTAAAAAAAAAATAAGGTGAGAGCATTTAATGTTGCTGATAGACATCTAATCAGTGGTACAATCAAAAACTGTAAAAAACTGAATAAATAAGAAAAAATACCGGTAATATTTGAAATAATAAAATGATCGAACAACAAGTACTTACTAAATACATTCATCTCATGTCATAATGTTAACCAGTCGTAGTCGTCGTTGTCATGCAAGTGTATTGTTTAAAAAAAATCGTAGGTTGTGCGTGGACTGACATTTTGGTGGCTAAAGAGGCAATAGAAAAAATTGCGAAACCAGTCCCTGGGCACAGAATTCGTGCGTAATTGAGTGTGAATTGGTCAAGTTCAAACTCACCGCGCCGAGAGTTGACTTGACTGAGATTTTTTGTCAGTTTAACTAACTATGGTCGTACATTATAACTAACTAGTTATTGTACAGTAAGAACATATTCATCACGAGGATTAGAAAGTACTGATGAACAGGGTGACAAATATCCATTCTCGCCAGGAACAAAAATATTGACATTAAGTATTGACATCAACATAAATAGTAAAATACATTCATTGGCAATCGCTGTCTGATAGGACCAATTTTTGTTTGGCCTAGAGAAGGAACCCCTAGTCGTAGGAGAAACCTCAACCGAGGAATGTCCTCTTTAAAGCTTTGGGCAGATATTGTCAGTCCAATATATCCAACACAATTAGCCAGGAGCTGCCTGTAACACTATGCTGCGACGGACCGGTACATACTAGGCACCCTGTACTAACTTGTATGTACAGTTTTGGTCCATCATCCAAATTCCAATTGGAATTGTTTCTAATCATTGAACGGTCAACAAGAAACAACAACGTGCAATTGCTATTACCACGCCGCTCATTAGGTAAACGGGAGTATCATTCAGAGTGAGACAACAATTTTAACGCGGTTTAATATTTAAGTGCCTCTGCCAGTACAAAGTGTACAGTACATTTCCTAACAAGCTTCAAATTTTAGAAAAACTCGTTGAGCGGTTTGACTACCGATAAATTCACACACTTCAACGTAGTCATTTAGTATTTAACCTAAGTGGGTAAATGGTAAATGGCTCCACTCTCCAATTCAAAGGCGTTGAGTCTAGTCGATTTTTAGGATTTTTATTGGTAAATTCCATCCTACGTTAAATGCATACGGTTACCACCTTACCATCAAACTACTGGCGTAATTTACGAAACAACAAGATTGGTTGCAATTTAGTGGTTCATAGACATCCATCAGCACAGCTGAGGTGTGAACACTTATTTTTCTAACCAAAATTGCTAAAAGAATTAATGCATAATTGAAGCAAATGCAGAAATATTTCTGAGGTCGTCAACACTTCAACTGGCGGTGCCATTAGATTTGCTTGCATGTTTTTGTTCACAAATTGATGCCCTAATCAAACGTTTAGGAAGGAAAATAGGCAGAGTCGTAAATTTTTTTAATAAAAAAATTATAACAAAGTGTTTACACTTTCGGTGCTTTGAATCTGCCATCTATAGAGTATGCATGGCCCGTTTACCAAAATAAAATATGTATAGAAATGGCCGGTACGAAAAATTTCCAAAGTGGAAGTAAAATCTGGAGATTCCCACAATAAAATAAAGTCATAATTTTCTTCTTTCTTTTTTTGTTCAACCTTCTTTTATTCCTTACATGATTAGACGCGATCATCCACTCAACTCTTTCCATAGTTGGTCTTTAATTTAGATTTTATTGAAATTAGATGCCCGAAAAAGGAATTTAATTATCACTTGCCCATTTATTAAGGGTTCACTTAACTTCTCTCTGGATTTTGACTACATAGTTTTGTATTTGGGAATGAATGAAGCCTGCCACCTTGAATTTCTTTTACCAAGTAGTTTAACTTTTGGTTTGTGACACAGACTGATTGGACTAGAAGTCTTTTGTTTTAACAATTTATTTGATGGGTTGACTCCACGGAGGTATAGTGTTAGGATTGACATACGGAGACTACGTTAAAAAAGTAACAGCCGGTGTCAAATTCAGGTAGCAGTGAAGAGTCGTCTAAATTGCAATAATAATATTACCCGAACACATTTCTTAGTGTGTAAGTAATAAATCCTCCAAAGTAAAAAAAAATTGTCAATCTGTTCCGGTTATCCTCGGGTGACATTTTGACTCTGGCAAATTTTTTTATATGTACAAGTAAAATATTTTGCCCATGCCTTGAGGAATTTATATGGTGAATTTTGATAAAACATTACATGGAACAGGTTTTCCATCAGACTCCTCATCAACTCATCAACATAATCATACATTACAAAGTTTAATACTTATGTATGGTATAAGGTAAAACTGAACCAGCAACCTCTTGAGAGGACTAATTATTACTAATGCACCCATATGGACATGTATAACAAGTTAATAAGAAACTATGTGGTGGACAAACCAGGTGAGGTTTATATAAATTATCTTGTTCAACATTTTCTCAGACTCCGTTTGGATTTTAGGAAGAGTGAGATGACGCTTTTTTTGTCAACTTCCTTAACGAGTTTCACTCAACTTCTTAACCATTTGTCAATTTGCAAAATCATTTAACTTGATTTTTTATACACGTGCGTGGAAGAGAAGAATGGATTGGTTTGGATTGGATTGGATTGGATTGATGGAATAATTAGTTCAATCTCATTTTCATAATTACTTCATATCCTCCGGCCACGAAATTTGCATGCCATTCCTCATAACAACTTATACCTGTCAAAATCTAATCTGTTCTATTGTATATCAATCTAAGTCGTTTAGTGTCAGGCATTGCTCACGCTACTACTGACTGCCAATTTCAAAATCGTGTATGAGCATAGAAATGCCGTACATACAGCAAATCCAGACAACAATTATATAGAGATACACACTCTAAAGTGTACGCTACTGTGAAACCTTTTTATAATGGCCAACCAGTAGTTGATACAAAAAATGTAATTTATCCATGTACGTTATAACCATATTTTACTAGAACACTTTTTTTCGTGACCGTTATAACGAGATTTTAACCGACCATTTAAAAATTTGGTTGGACATGAGAAGGAGACTGCAAATTAACAGTTTTATCTTTATAATTTACGTTACCACCCAGAACAGTATAAGTAGGATCACATTGATTCATCAGTGAATGCCGTAATTCCAAAATTTTTTGGCAAATTTCTATCTCCATCACATGTTGAGTGCCAACGCCGACCCAACTTGACTTGAAATACAGATTAATTAGGTTTTATAAAAGCATGGGAAGGAAGAACGTATCGTGTATGAATATCATTTCTGGAATCAACTCTTCCACTCTGAATGAATAATTTAAGGAGGAAAGAACTTAATTGCGTTCCATGCCCTCCTTCATTCCAAACTCTAATTTCTCCCCTTGTTCCTCAATTAATTAATTCAGTGAAATTAAAATCATTTTGATGTTTTCTTGGACCCACCAGTCACTCCGTCGTTCCAAGAATGTTCCTTAGTAGTGAAAACACGCAAGGGAAAGGAGAAAGTAAAGTGGAAAAGGAAAGGAAGGACGGAAAACCCATTTTCCCAGTTTTTGATAACAGAAGCGTTATCAAAAAGGCAAATGGTTCATGAATCTATGAATGAGTTCATACGTGGGTAGTATTACTGGAAAAAATAACTGAAACTCAGTTTGTCGTCCTAGGTTTGAGTTACGTAAGTCTGGTTCTTGTCTGAAGGATTTGTCATCGAATCAGAAAAGGACACTGTCCCCGGAAAGATTATATTCAACCATTGCATAAACAAAATGTCTTGTAAAAATAAAAACTACTAAAGTGTGCGACTACAAGGGACAGCACTCGGATGTCAGGACCAGACTTACTTAAAGAAGCATAATATCCAGATTTGACCCGAACTCGCAATTTTTGACACCGGTTTATTTAAAAAAATAATCAACGAGAAAATGGAATTGAGATTGGAAATAACTACAAATGCATCAATACCAATTTTACATCTGAAGGATTTCCCTCGTTAGGAAAAGATATTAATATTAATTTTACACACGAATACTGTACCTCGCTACTCAAACAGTAAAGTACATTTGTTGCAGAATAATTTATATTAAGTACGTTCAAAATTTGGTCAGTGTCATTACAACCTAAGATAAATTCAAATATCTTTTACATTAATACATGACAAATATTGAGCTACCGAGTTTCCGAAATTGCTTAGTAATCTGGTGCTTTTCGCTTTTCTGGAGTGTTTGACAAATTATCGATCATCTGCCGATCACGACCGGTCACTATAAGTTAAAAATGTACTCCTAAAATTATATGTATGTATGCCCTTCCATGCCATCAATGTCAATACTAGGAATTGTTTTTTTATAAAATATTTCCTACTACTAGGAGTCCCGCACTCCCCCGCTAGCTGGGGTCGGGTTTTCTAGTATCAATATAAAACTCTGGAAATAACCGATGATGCAGAAAAAATCAGATACGTTCAAAGGACAATTAGAATTTCAATCGTAAAATGCTTCTCTTTATTTTTCATTTTCATTTTCATTTCATTACAACACTTTAACGTATGTACGTGGACGAAGCAACTGATGCAGAACAGTACAGTATCAGTACAACAATACATCAGTCCCCGCCATTGAAATCGCCGCTATTTCCTTTAGTTAATTTTACTCTCAAATACATAATAGGCGTTCTATAGATTTAAATTTGTTACATTTACATACGTGAAGTTAACACAATTTGTAGAACATAACGTACGACGCGCGCCACCTATGTAACTGGTTATAATAACAATAATATATAACATGACTACCTTTGTTGAGTGACGCAATACATACATACGTACATACATCCTTACTTACAATACATACATACATGGTAATTATTTCATTAATTAAGTTTTAAGTTAGGGAACCAATTATATGTTCAGAGCTCAGAATTTGATAGACTACACTTGCGCGGAGATTACTCTCCGTTCTTGGCAACTCGATTTAATCAGTAAAAAGAATTCTAGCAAATACTTTCCGGTTGTGCGAAACAGTTACTAAGAGTATACATTGTCCGATTTTTAGAAATTTTTGCTCATAAACAATTTCGAGTGTTTCATTTAATAGTATTTATTAATTTTATTTAACTCCCGGGATTTTGGTAGGAATTTGCCCTGGGAGTAAAAACTCGCTAAGATTTATACATACTTATATTATTAAATGTAAATGGTAAATGTTTAATAGTATTTAAATTAATAATTAGGTCGGTAGGTAGGTAAGTACTGACTCTTGTCTTGGGTATTAATTGAACCACCCTCCTGACAGTAAATCAGGTGGGGAAATTAGTCTATAGGGGGTACGATTGTGATAGGTTAATTTTGACCTCACGTGACGTGTGGTGACGAATGAGCAGTGTTTTAAGACTACATTTTTGGGTTGAGAAGAGCATTGAGACTGTAGGCCGCATTCAAATGAGCTGATCGGGCCAATAAGGAGTGATGATTCATGAGAGGTCCTGGTGGAAGTAAACCCCCCAGGCTAGGCGGTAACAGCGGCCTGGCCGCGGCCAGTCGGAGTTTCTCAATCTCAGCCTCTTGTAGTCTTTTCGCCTTGGCACGGCGATTCTGAAACCAGATCTTGACCTGCGGAACAGAAAAAATAGAAATCATTGAATATTAGTTACCAATTTTCAGTTCAAACTCGAGCGCTACCGGCGTTACGAATTTTTATTGTTCGTAGGCCCGAATTGATATCAACGAGGTAACTCTTCCCTAGAGAAGTTACTCTAGAGGCCCCTCGATTCAGATAGTTGAACCAAGATCCCTGACGACCAAGTAATGTGAAAACAGCAAGCCGTATATAAAAATCGGAAGTGGACTGACCAGGAATTGAACCCAGGACCTGAACCAATGACCGGAGTGTATTATAGCTGATTTCTACCAGTAACACCCTTACTATCTCGCTAAGAAAGTGTCGGTCATTTTTTTTCAACACCATGTCTTGGAATATTTTTGATTGATAGTAACACTCAAAGGCTCTTTGTATCCGTGTGCCATATTTTACAAAATGTCGGACTGATAAACCATACCGTGACAACAATTACCAATTGTAAGCACGAAATTGACATCGGATGCACGCATTTCACATTGTTTACCAATTACGGTCAGGACACAGAAGATATTTGGTGGAAGTACCAAAGTTCAACTCCACAAGCTTAAGAGTTTTATGACCAAACATCCGTGTTTAGCTTATCATTTTGCAAATAATTATATTGTTTTTCAACCGGAGAAAAAAAAACAATTAAAAATTCGACACCTGGACCGACTACTAATCTGTGTACGATTAGTAAAGACACAACGCAAGTTTAAAGGAAATGGATGAAGGAAACAAACAAATGAAGTTTTTTTCTTGGGTGATTATTTGATGGAGAAAAACTTGTTCTGAGCAATCAAATGTCTTTGGGCCTGGCGTATCAACATTTACACTCCTGATTTATGCATCACTCTGACTGACTGACAATTGCACCTAGTTTACGCTCTTTTCCACTCTATCCGTTGCATTGGGATTTTATATCCTTTTCTATAGACACAGTACAGAAGAACAAACAACCTCACCTAATAGGTGTAATAGGTACCTGGGCATTTGTTTCACCGAATGACAGTTAATCTAATCCGCCATTAAGCAAATTGAGTTGAGGGGAAAAAAATTTATCACATCAAAATGGTATAAAACTCTGCAAAGGAATTTATACTCCTTTGACTAAGTGGTTCACGTCAGGCTTAATCCCAACAACGCCACCAACCAACAACTCAACTTGTTACCAGTCCAAGAAAAAATAAAAAACATATTTCGTCGGATTTATTCAAACAGGGTGACGAAACGAAGGAGAAATTGGATTGATAATTTGAATAATAGTATCGGAAGTCATGAGCGGAATAAATTATAGGGTCACAAATGATCATGCTCACCATGCCGTAATCCGACTACATGTTTGCCTTATCTGTCCGAGTACACAGTAGCTCCTATCCGGTCATTGACCTTTCACAATAATCATCGCCGACAGGTTAAAGGAAAAAGGGTGACGATTATCCAAGATTCAAACTATGGACTACATCGGAATCGATTTCGACAAAATCATTACTCACTTAAATAATCAGTAAAAAAAATTCTAATATGCGCAGCCGGGCAGAGATCCGCCTACACTTCCAGGAAATATCCTGAATTAGACTTTGATTCATATAAAACATTTTTCATGTAAAATTCGAAACTTTTCTTCTGTAATTTAGAAAATGAAAACGTGACGGAGTGGACATATCCGTTTGAGTCCTTAAATTAAGAGTTATGTTTCCTCAATTTTGGTTGAAGAAAAAAAAATTCTTGAGTGAGTCCTAGTCGTAGTAATTGATTACTTGTGTACATAATGTGTACGTTCAATCAACTCTTCTCATTCTTCCAGTACAATACAATACAATACTTAACTATTATGTCCAGGACAGAAAACAATGCAAGTCTGTGGAGTGAAACACATAAATTGAGTTGGGTGTCTTTGAGTTACATGGACCGAGAAAAATACCAACACAGAAGGTGAACAAAAATGTTTGGAATTGTTGAGGGAGCCCTTCGTCTCCCTGGGCTGCGCTGACTTGGGGCCTTCGTTCCTCCATTTTTTAATAAGGATCTGACCAAGAGATGTTGATCAGGAAGAAGAAAAAAAATAAGAAGACATGTCTTCCTCTCGAGTGCACCTAATCTTTCCTTCCAGAAAAGGAACACCAGAGAAGAACGGTGAATTAATAATAAAATTCAAAAGCACTGGGTTCAAGATAATAAAAAATATACAAAAAAGGCATACATAAGGTCATGCCTGTCTTCATACAAACTGTAATATTAAATTTATACTCCTTGCCCGCATTGTTTTAATCTCTTTTCTGCCTACACAAATGTGTGGAAAGGATTGTCATATAAATTCTATATAATTATTCAACTGATTTAATTCAAAAATTAGCTATTTTTCCTTAATCAAACTAAATAGCATATTTTCATACTTTCATTAAAATTAATCATTTTCCTCATAATTAGACTGAGTCTGCAATTTGCTCAGAAGTAGAAGTACGCTCACTATGTTGATGGTTTGGCACCCACTCATTTTTAAAGAATTCTGGTAAACTCTACGATAACAAAGAAGAGCCCAATTTATTTCAATGATTTTTGAGAGGCAACAACAAGCACAAGCGACCGATGTTTAATCAAGATCTCGTGAGAATTCCGGAGCATTATGCGAGAAATACAAACAAATAATTGAATTGTGACTTCTGGACTACGACACGAACAGATTGGTGTGGATTGGAATTGAGATGTTTTAAAAACATGTACAACTTAACGGATTGATCCATCTGACAACAATAAAACACTACAACACAACAAAGCTCAAGCACAACATAGAGTCATGGACGATTGAACCGACTTGATAAATAATGTACACAGATTTGCCTCCAACAACAAAAAAACAAAACAAACATCTTTCTCGGGATACTTTTTTTCAAAGATCTCATTGGGTTGCCAAGTATCTTCGTCAGAATGAATTTGTGAAGGAGTTGTGTTCCCCTGTCGGTTCCTTCTCTTGGCTATTGAGTCAACAATTCAGGAGTGTTTTGTCTCTTCTCAATCTTAGAAGAAGCAAAAAAAAATAAACTAAGAAGAAGATCGAAACA
Organism: Protaphorura glebata; assembly: GCA_034694305.1. NCBI lineage: Eukaryota > Metazoa > Arthropoda > Collembola > Poduromorpha > Onychiuridae > Protaphorura > Protaphorura glebata. Next base: position 3,895 of record JAQFYE010001002.1, on the reverse strand, counting down.
TAGTGGCCTTACTTGGGCCTTGAAGGTGATAAGTAGTCGTTGAATTGTTAAGGATGACTTGAGGAGATAAAGTGTCGGACTTGTTACCTGAAGCCTTACGTGGACATATTTACAAGGGGGTGATTGAAGACGTTACTATCGGATTGAACCAAAATATCGATTTAAAGTGTACCGTATATTGTGTTATAATTATTTGAACCTCTTTAGTTCAAATTGGCTCTAAGGCCTGAATTTGTTATCAACGAGGTGATTTCTCTACAGAAATTACTCTAGAGGCCCCATCGATCCAGGTAATTGAACCAAGATCTCTGAGGACCAAGTATAGTGCGAATGCCATCCATACAAAGAATTATGAAGTGGGTCGACCAGGAATTAAACCCGGTTCCTGATGGTGTCCGACAAATTAAGTTAATCACATTTTATTGCATCTATCTGGTAACACCTGAAATTGATCCATTGTAATTTGAGCTACTTGCCCATTCTGACTCTGACATGCCCTACCAATTCTGGACTTATTGTTTTGAATTAGCGACGGAACAACCTAGCCATCTGATCTACATAAATGATCCCCGATAACCCTCAATTTTCTACTCCTATTCTTATACTCGAAGCAACTCAACCCGACAGCCCATCAAAATAACTGTGCTTTGACTTTTAATAATCTAGATTGAATTAAAAGACTTGAAGACAGACACATCTTATGCTGCCATGTCGCTACACCGTTAAATTTTTTAAATGTAAATGCCATTGCGATATGAGTGAAGTAAATTAAATTAAGTAAGCCATTTATTAAGTGTGCAGTCTTACAGAACTAAATAATAGGATTAAAATCTCGTAATTGAATGTGACAAAGGGTTCGGCTGGTTTGCAAGGGATTATGATAAAAATTTAATATCAAGATTATTTTATTTGCGACTTTCTTCCATTGTTCTCATACATGCTCTCTTTATTAATGATGATGTTTCCAAAGTACATCTTTGAAATCTAATCGTAAAATGCTCAATGTCCGTTCCAGATGTAACGTCAGATATCTGTTTGAGTTTAGACAAGTCTTTTGTTTAAAATTCAGTAAGTAGCCAGTAGTCCTGCACTTCCTAATCGTTCCTAATGAAGAATTTGAGAGCGTAAAAATTAATGTAAAAATTCATGAACCATTTTGATGGGCTTAAACCTAATTAAAAATAAAGGGTACGTGCTTTGCCTGCGCGTCGAGAAAAGACATGACAACATAGCCTGTTACACGCATTGTGCGGACGTAGTAGAGGTTGACAGAAATACACGGCCGTTTAGCACGGAGTCATTGGTCGAGTAAACCAACAAGGAAACTCCAAACGGAATACATTTCCTTGTACGCTAGTGTATTTACTAATTGTCTTACATTCGGGACACACTTGGTAATGTATGAGTCTATGAGTGATAAGGCATCGTCAAGCGAGGAATTCATGTTCAGCATTACGTGAACTCAGCATGAAGGAATTTTTCTATTGAGTACTTTGTATGATATCTTGAAAAAATCAATGATTATTCTCTAGCCGCTGGTTAAAGAGCGGTTATGGTGTCTAGACTACAAATAAATAATATCGCCAGATACAAACATCAACATAAAAAATTTCGGTAATGTATGTACCATGGTCAAAGTTCCATCCATCCGTTTATACGTACCTTCGAGATATGCCCTACAACTAATATGTCAACATAATTGACCTCTCACGCGTCTCACCGCATGGATGTTTTCTTTGGAATTGGTTATGAGGTGAGGATCGGTTCATCCGTCAGACAATTTCGTGGATCATAAGACGAAATGATTTGCATAGAAAGATTGACGAAGAACAAGGATACCGTGATCTGACATGGATGACTTTTCACACGAACCCCATTTTTTCCCAGCGATCTATCCAATCCTGGGTATTTTTTTCTTCTAGCTGAGCGGAATGCCCAACTTGGATTATTCAATCGATTGGGACACATTAATCATGGATTGTGGCGGAGACATGTGCATGTGGATTGGTCAAGGTGGAATGCTTCGGAACCGGTTAATACGGAAGTAGTCATGAAGTTACTCACACATGCCAATACCTGGTTTTTCTGTGTCCATGGACAAAGTAAAGTTTTTCACACGGGGTAACAAAGGATTTTGCCAATTAATTGGCAGCAGGATATTTGTCCTAAATGGTAATAGCTCAAACTTAACTTACCCTTTTCGATACTTTCTCACAAGACATTTAGTTCTATTCAGTCACGCAATAATGTACACATACATACTACGCGGTGGTCAATTAATGAGAAGGACTGTCGGTTGGCTACTAATTATTTTAACTACATTTAACTCTAACATACCCATCATAGTTTTAAACGATGTACCTTTGGATTTCTTACATAGTTTTCCGGTCATAAAATTATAATAAAAATTAAAATCACAAAACCAACCTGTGTTTCCGTGAGATTCAATGAGGATGAGAACTCCGCTCGCTCTGCAATCGACAAATACTGCTTTTCACGAAATTTTTTCTCTAGTGCTAATAATTGTTGAGTTGTGAATGGAGTCCTAGGTTTCCGGTTCGGTTTGTGTTTTCGGAGTTGACAACGAACAGGTGGGCCAGGAAGTCTAGGTGACAGAATACCTTCTGAAACAAAGGAAAATTAGGTGTTAGCTCAGTTTAATACCAATCCAACTTATATTTTATATGAATTATTAGTCAGGTCAGGTCAAGTCCTGCGGTTTTTAAACTGTGTTTTTTCGCAATTTCATTCCGATTTTGCATTATTTATTGCTCTGATAAATTTATTCCCCAAATAAACTCCACCCACCCTGGAAGTCTAACCATGGGAAGCGGTTGAAAAGAGAAATTACAAACTTTGTAGAGAATTGGAGGACTTACTTTCAAATCCCACTTCTAAACGAGAATCCGAGCAAAAGAAATGTCAAAAAGTAAAAATAAATCGGCAAATTTTGAAAAAGTCTTTTGTGAAGATCGAGATTTTGGGATATCAATTCTTGCCGTATTTTTTGCACATATATTTGGAAAGACAAACTTCTCAAATACTTCACCTATATTACCAAAATTTACCGTAAAGTCCTGATTAGAACGCGGACCCCTGATAGAACGGGTGGGCTCAAATAGAGCGCGGGTATTTCTCCGACGTTTTTTCTATATAACCAAATGAAAGTCTTTGACCTCTAACCTTGCGTGAATGAATAGAGCACCCGGGTTCTAATTGAGATTTTACGGTATCTAAATCCGTTTTAATCAGATTAAATTACGTTTTGGCTAAAGCCAGTACTAAAAATCGTGGGCCAACGTCTGACGCACATGCACAATATATGGTATGCAACCTGTTATACAGTATAGGCTGAAACCTACGCAACTATTAGGTCAATGAAACCAATTACGGTTCACCGGTCTGTTTCAACAAATTTGTTGTCATTGTCATTGATTATCAAGTCAAAGGAATTGGACATGCAGACTTTTAGAGTGAGTGTGAACAAGACTGCAAAACTTATACGGCAACTTGCAAATCCTGGTGGATGACGAGAATTGGATAGAGCATAACGGCTCAAATACCGATACGATACGATACCATGTACTAATTGGGTTTATGACTTGACTTTACTCTTAAATGGAGGAAACACCCATAGAAAACAAAGAATGACGACAAAAACTCTGTGTGGACACTCCAATTAAATATACGAATAATAAATCATGAAACCAATCAAACAGGCTATAATATAAAGTTTACAGTAAACAAAGTGGTTATATGTTTCGACCGGTCAGTCCAGGTCGTATCTGTATATACTTTTTATTAAACATTGTAAGAAACGTTTTCTGGTGTTTCCCACTGGAATATGGAAAATACTAATTTGTGTAATAATGCTGTGGCTCAAATAAAGAAATTC